>DWMZ01004976.1:0-11299 GCA_018249855.1 Eueides tales michaeli | reverse complement strand
TTAAGTTTCATTTAATCGCTCTGGTAAAAGCGCAAATCGCGGCGTTGTGTTACGCCAATAAGTTTTAATGGCGTAACACAACGCCATGCCTCAAAACCTCGGAAAAGTGGAGAACGTGACGGATTGTTTTATCCATTATTACTTGACTATACTATACATATACAGGGTAGGTACATGTGAAATTAAAACAGAAGGTGAAAGAAGGTACGGACCACATGTATATGTTTAATTGAATTATATAAAGGAAAGCCAGTATATATGCGAAATATGTAAGTGTAAGTACATACCAGCATGCGCGGTCCACTGAGCGCGGGCAGCACGTCGCCCACTCGCGCGCACGCCGCCCCCGGCAAGTTCTCACATAGCGGTATCACCGCACATACTTGGAGGGGAACCTGAATTGCAAATATATAATGTCTTCTATATTCCTTATAATCCGTTTTAATAGTTATTAGGGGTGGAGGTCCCATTTGATCGCCAAAAACACGGTAACGTATGAAGCATAAGTACCTACTCCCCAGAGGACATGTATGCCTGCTGGGGAGTACTTATGTGAAGGTTGTTTTTAAACATGTTCTCTCTAATCTTTTTTAATAGGAAGTTTGTTTAAAGTACCATAAGTCTCCGTGTAGCGTGCACCGGCTCGAAAATAATCTATATTATAATAAAACAGTAAAAAAGTCGTGTCTGTACATTGAATCTTCCTAAAAGTCATCACCCTAAGAGTAGTGATAGTGAAAATATTGAGGTGGTAGAATAATTGATTGTGTGTGGTTGTGTCAGAGAAAAGGTGTGTGTTATACGTTAATACGTTTATGTAATCATTTATATTTTTTTAAATATTTTTGAAAAATATAAAAAATACAAAAAAGTAAAAATAATATAAATCCTTAGCTAAAGTTCTTTATTATGATAGTAAGTCCATTCCAAAAGTACCACTATTGGAAGTAGCACTACAGGAACATATGGCTTGATATACGCTTATACATGATTAATAATCAGATTTGCCTTAAACTTTACAGTGAAAGTAATGTCATTTTTTCAAAATTCTATTACAAAAACTAACGAATAATTGCCATAATAAATAACATACTTCTATATCATTATACGAAGATGAATTAAGGTGTTGAAGGTAGTTATGAATTTTGCTTGAATAAATCGATTTCTACGCGGCGAAGCTGCGGGTAACAGCTAGTATATACATAAAACACTACAATTAATGTATGTGCATTATAGAGGTTAAATAAAAAAGTTAAAAGTAAAGGTTTATCTAAGTTTAACAATATCGATTTGCGATAATATTATGTAATATTTATATATTGATTCACAAAAGTACTTGTTAAAATTAAGAAAATAACAAAAAGTTTATACGTCTACTTTTTTAAGAGCAAAGTCTTTTATTAGCCCATTTGGTCCTTAATAGATCAAGACAATCCAAATAACTATAAGTTTCAAGTACTCCTTTTCGACCTTATATAAATTTTCATTTTGAAAAACTTCTTTCAGCTGACATTGCTTATGGCAACTGTGAAAAATATTCGTAGCATTATTAAAATATTAGGGAGTATCTTTTAGCTGAATAAATTATTCAAGTCAATTTGCATTAAATATGTTTTTGGTTGCCTGTAGCAGCAACGGAAGTCCGCAGTCCAAGCATTTCCAGCCTGAAATCCTGCTCATCAATTTCCACAGATTAGAGACATATTCTAGATTACATTTGTTATTGTCTTTCAATTTTTAAATCGTACTTCCTTAAAAGTATTTACTCGTACATAATAACAATAACAATATTAATCTGAATAGAGTAGAAGTTATACTCGGTAATTATTATTCATAAATAATCTAAGAACCAAACAATTTGCGGGGAATTCCGCAAGTAAGAGAATTCTCCGAATCAGAATATTAAAATATTCCGTGCTTCTTTCACTCGGTTGAAATATTATTTTTTAGTTTCAATAAAAATACACAATGGTTCAAATATATCAAAAAGAATTTTATTATTTATTGCGAAATTTTGCCATCCTCTAAAAAGTGCTGCCCGAGGCTAATCGCAAGGAGTCCAGGGTGCCAAGCTCTTTAAGTTGTGCCTTTGCGACGTTGTGGGGCACCGCTCTTGGCCTCCTCTGGACCCTCCTGAGGAAGCAGCGTTTTTAACTCCTCTCGAGAAGAATTATACCTTATTTGGTCTTCTGGTTCAGGTGAGCTTGCTTGAGCTTCGATGTCGGCTTCTTTTGAGTGTCCATTTCACTTCTAGTTATGATGACTGATGATGGTGATGATGAATAGGTCAGGCTAATAATTGTTATCTTAAATAGACCGTAAAGGAATGTAAAGACTAAGCCTAAAATAAAAGTTTAAAAATTTAAATCATATATTATTATCATGATTACAACTTATCAATGAAGATAGCTGTAATATTCAAAAATAAAATATAATCATTTCCCCGATCTTTCGGTAAGACAAAGCGGAATTTTGTTCAATTTGACTGAAAATATATATTTATGAAACGAACGTAACGCTAGCGCGATCTAATTTCGTTCAACGCCATCTATGTTTTAAATATGAATGATTGCAATAAGTATCCTCATGAGTTAGTAACACTAACTCATGAGGATACTTTTTTCAATTTAAGACTAAATGCAACATATATTTGATTTTTCTAATTTTAAAGCGTTATTCCACACTTACGAATGAAAATACTAAATTTAAAAGCGTATACCTTTTTTTGAACTTAGCAGGATTTGAACCCGTGCCTCTTGGAAAATTTTTATACGCTTTTAAATTATAATAACTATGTATTCGATATTTTTTTAAAAACGCATAAAAATGAGCACCTTTATTTATCACCGTCCGTCGATATCCAAGAGGCACGGATACAAACCCCGCATGTTCAAATTTTAAAATGTTTTCTAAAAAAAAGTGTCTTGTCTGTCTTTTCTAAGCATGAAATAGCAAAATAAAATATTAAAAACATCATATGTTCGTTATTGTCATGCTTTTGTTAAAATTAGTCCCTTAATTATCAAAGTTTGTTTGCAGGAAATCGCTTAAATCAATAAGACCGCCTTGGCATACATTTTTTAAACATGCATTTGTTAATTTTATGTAAGAGGAATAAATAAAATGAGTTCCAAGAGGTGCGGGTTCTATTTGCACTGGAACCAAACTTTTATATATTTTCTAGATAAAGTACTTCTTCCCTAATTGTGGAATAACACTTTAAAAATTGTATAAGAAATACAACCAGACAAGTCCCATTTGGAGCCTTTTAAAGTGATTTCCAAGAGGCGCAGGTTCTATCGCTCTGTTATATTATTATAACGTTCTCTAGAAAATATTTTTTACTATTTTTAAAGTGTTATTCCACACTTAGGAAAGAAAAATACTAAATTTAAAAACGTATAAAAATTTGGACGAAGCAGGATTTGAACCTGCGCCTCTCGAAAACCGTTCAAGCGCTCTGACCACTAAGACATCCGTTCTCACCAAGCTCCGTCGATTTATACGTTTTTAAATTTAGTATTTTTCTCTAGAAAAGTATATCTTTAATAAATATGGAATAACACTATATAAAAGTGGTGAAGTAATTTCCACCTGTAACTCGGCGAGCACGCGCAGGGCGGCGAGTGCGGCGGCCGCGCCCGACAGGTTCCCGCTGTTCCTGCGCATCTCCTCGCACTTCTTGAGGCACAGACCGCCGCTGGAAGTATAGGGTTACTTTTGTATTTTAGCCCCCGACGCTGAACGTGGTGTCTGTACGTTTGTGTGTGTGTGTGTGTGTGTGTGTGTGCGTGTGTGTGTGTGTGTGTGTGTGTTTATCGATGTGTATGTCTGTTTGTTTATGTGTATTTGTCTGTACAAGTATGTGCCAGTGGCAACGTAGCTCCTAAATAAAAATATATAAATTCTTAGCTATGTTTTATGTAAATTAGATATAACAGTTGAAGTCGTAGATGTTTTTTGTTTGTTTAAAGTTATCTTTTGTATACGTGAAGGATTAAGATTATTTTGTTTGTCTCAATATATTGTTTAGCACTCGACAGTGTAGGCAGAAGGAGCCTATGAACCCAACAGGACGTTTCGTTTTCCACTGTCAATGTCTGATAGCACTGTCTATATATTTAGATCGGGTAACATTCCAACTTTATCGATATTATGCTGATGCAGATGTTTTATTAAAGGAATTATTATTGTAAAATTGAATTAGTATACACATTTTATAGAATATCATCTCTTTAGCAAAATTATATGACATTTTACTGATAGATGTGCCACAATACAACATGCAATGCATCTAGAATTCGGGAAAAGTCGAAAAATGTTATATTTAATGCGAACAAAGTGTCTTAACACTACGTTACTTTGTCTACACTGTGAAGCTAAAAAAAAAATTTCACTATATTACAAAACAACTATAATGTTACAAAAACTAACCTATCAAAAGTAATACCGGGAGCTGCCAACAAAACAATAGGCGTTGGTCCGTGAACGGAAGTGGGATTCGGAGTCCCACCACTGGGTGTCAAACTGCCACTGGGCGTGTAGTGGCAGTGTAGGAACAGGGGAGGTGTGCATGAGCCTGCGGCCAGTGCTAAGTGGGCTTTCATATGTTGAGCGGCGATCCAGTCACGTTCCCGAGCCCACACTTGGACCCCCAACGGGCAGAGGACGTCCAAGGCCTCCTAGATGTAGACATGTTACTTGTTGCTGATTTTTAAGTGATTTGTTGTTTATTATTATTAAAATATATATATTTTTTTTCTTTTTCTCTAGAAATCGTGTTTTTAGGAGATTTTTAATTGTTATTTGTTTTTTTTTTAATTTAGTTTATGTATTAACATAGCTCCTTAATATATGTGTATAATTTAAATTTATTTGACGTTTTAATGATAAAATCAAATTACGGTTAAAGTTTCTTATACATTGACACCTACATGCATACATGTGAGCGAAACTAATAAAAACTTTGTTTTTAAAGTGTTGAAACTTAAGGAAAAAAACTTATTTGGAAAAGCCGTCCGCTCCATCCAAGGCGGAGGCCAAGAGGCGCGGGTTCAAATTTTTATAAGTTTTCTAAATCTATACTTATAATAGATCTGTAAGTGATCGCCGTCAGTACATGAAAAATATTTTTACACTTGTTGACCTTTATTTCTCTAATATGCCCAAAATAGTAATTTGGTAAAATTTTTGTCAGTTTCTTTGTCTGTTTATCTGTTTGTCTGTGCGCTTGGTACGCACTTAATGCAGAAATGGCTGACCAATTTAAATGTAGTTTTCATTATTATATTTCACAACATTTAGTGTTTATTTTAATTCAATCGTGATAAACAAAAGAGTTTTCAGTTTGCATTCTTGTTTTTAATATATAGATATTTATATGTCTTAAAGATATCTTGATAATTTTATTAAATAAGGATTGAGAGCGTAATTCAAGCGGGCGAAGCCACGCGTAGCTTATAAGTAATAAAAACTTATTACAAAAACGACCAACCTGTGCAAAATCAACCGGCGTCATCTTATTAGCGGGCATTTCGCTCAAATACCTCGCCCAGTTCTGTGCGCGAGCGAACACAAACCCAGTGGACCAAGATTCACTACTTTTAGTGTTTTTAGTGTCTCCACATTCCTTATTCTCCTCCTTACCATCTCCGTATGGGGACAGTTCCATTTCTTGTTGTTTATCGATTTTGAATTTATCAAATCTATAAGATCATCGGGTTATCAAATTTTTAAATTTAGTATTTTTCTTTCCTAAGTGGGAAATAACACTTTTAAAATAGTGAAAATATTTAATAAACAGCATTCTCTCTTGCCAAACGATAATTCTAACGAGTTGTCTTTGGGTAGCGGAAATTTGCAAAAATCTCCCTATAGAGATGCTAGCAACATAAATAAGTTGTAACAAGCGTATAAGAATGGCTTAGTTGGTCAGAGCGCTTGAACGGTTTCCAAGAGGCGCGGGTTCAAATCCAGCTTCGTTCAAATTTTTATACGTTTTAAAATTTAATATTGTTCTTTCCTAAGTGTGGAATAACACTTTAAAAATAGTGAATGAATGTTAATTTGAAACCACTATGTAGGTAATGGTGGATTCCCAAGACTGGTGATGTGAAACAAATTCTTTGAATTCATCTTATATTTAAAAAAAAGTATACTATCAATTTGCATGTATGTATAAGTAATTAGTTAATTTAAAAAGCACCTCTGTTAATAAAATATATAACAAATTTCAAGATTCAAAACATATATTCACCTCCAAGCAGCTAAATAGGCGCCCTCAGCCGCCGCATGTGGTTGCCCCGCGGTGTCCACTGCGACTTGAGCACAGCCGCGCTCACCCAACACTTGAACTCCAGCCCCGATCATTATACGGACATTTTCCTATATTATTTATTAGCTATTATCATTTGAGGACAGTCGTGGCGCAGGGGGACACGGGTGTGACTGTAAGCTCGACAGGATGTGGGTTCAATCCCCACTCGAAGTAACGAAAATATTTAAATTTCTTCATTCTGGTAACAAGGTTGAGTTCCGCCATTCAACAAGCAATGTGTCAAATTCGACGGAAAGTGGGGAGCGGAACGGAGTGTCTTGACATTACGTTCCCAAATTTCCTCTGCAGAATTCTTTCAGTATAATAGGTTTGCCATGTGCGGGATAAGGTACTGCGTGAAACTAAAGAAAAACAAAAAGAAAATTATTAATTAAGTATATATTTTAGACAACGTTAATATACCTATAATTATAATTTATTTAATTTAAAAAAAATGTAAAATCTGGAATTAAGTAATTATGTTTCGGAACAAATTGATTATACAAGTCGATAAGTTATAAAATTTGGAAATATATTTATAACATATATATTGTTTTCATTTTCCTTAATTGAATCAAGAACATGAATACATAAAAAAGAGGAAGGTGAATATGTAAAGGAGAAAGCATAGTGAAAACAAAATCCTTTGATATAATTTAATATAAAATTCGGTATATACGAAGGCCGATCACAAATGAATGATTATGAAATTACAAATATTCTATTCTAGAAAACAGGCTCCACCGATGTTAATCCTAAAAATAAAAAGATATATATGAAAAGCAATAAAACTTACTCGACTCTCATCCAAGCTCTCCAACTCGTTGTACCCAGTGTCTTTGGGACCCAACGCCGATAACGCTACCGGGCCGACGTCGGGCAACACGTCTGTTACTACAAACGCTTTGCCGGGCTTCAGGTGACCTGTTATTCTGAAAATTTTACAAGAAATCTTTACTTTATAAAGTTTAAGTTTTTTTTATAGCTTCACGCTGCATCCCACACGAGGCAGGCTAGGCAGAGGGAACCCGGGAACCTAGTGTTAAGACACTCCGTTCCACTTCCGTTCCCCACGTTTCCGCCGAATTTGAGGAATTGCGTATTGAGTGGCGGAACTCAACGCCGCGCTTTGTTTTATTACCAGAGCGAAGAAATGAAACATTAAATATTTAAATTGAAAATATTAAATATTTCATTTCCTCGAGTGGGGATCGAACCCAGAACCTATCGGTTACAGTCACACGTTTGTGCCGCAGCGCCACGACAGGCCTCAAAGAAAATTTACTAGAAGTAAATATTTCGTTTAAAAAAAAAAAAAAAGAAATTCTAATGTGCAACATATTCTGTAGTCATTTAAAGAAATTAAGAAATATTTATGTCAACTGACAGATGACCCACCTGGGTCTACCCGTGATCACGGACTACTGCAAAGTATTCGAATCGTCAGGTTTCCAAAAGTGTATAGAAAACAGTATACGCGAGTTTCCGGTTAAATTTGTTACATTTATAATGTGTAGAAATTGCGAAAATTTAAAATATTTTTAAATAAATACCAATTTTTTGTTGGCTACACTCTGTATACCGTACATGGCATGGGTAGACAGAGGGATGTTGAGAGCCTAGTTTTAAGATACTTCGTTCTCATTGTAACACATTCGTTCCCCACTTACCGCCGAATTTAAGATTATAAATGAAATATTACTTCTATGTTAAAAATAAACATAAACAAGGCTTTATTTTTACTTACTCATTCAAATATTTACTAATTTTGCCGCCACTCTTCTGATCTACCTCTTCTGCGGTGGCAGAAAGCTCTAGTTTCCTGTTATTTTCATACACTCCAAGCACTAGACCTTTCTGGAGTTGTAAAAATTACACATCGATATCTTATCTTACTAATATTATAAATGCGAAAGTTTGTACGGATGTGTGTATGTTTGTCACTCTTTCACGCAAAAACTACTGAACGGATTTAAAAAAAAACTTTTTTAATCGTTGGAGTTACACAAAGATAATAACTGTAGGATTATTTATCTTAAATAGTTCTAAATAAAAGTCCGCGACAGTATATATCTATCTATTTTTACTATTTTTAAAGTGTTATTCCACACTTAGGAAAGAAAAATACTAAATTTAAAAACGTATAAAAATTTGGACGAAGCAGGATTTGAACGGTTTTCAAGAGGCGCAGGTTCAAATCCTGCTTCGTCCAAATTTTTATACGTTTTTAAATTTAGTATATATCTATCTTTTATGTGTAAGTCACTATGACCAAAATAGTGAACGCGGACGAAGTCGCGGATAACAGCTAGTATTGATAAATATTTAAATTAATAGTTTGAATTATCGTCCATGATTTCTATCTAGAAAGAGAGACCTGTCGTGCGACATAATATACGATAGGTAATGGGTTTGATACCCATTAGGGGATTTTTATTATTTTCATTTCTTTGCTGTGGTGACAAGGCGAATAACGGCGTTGAGCTCCGCCTTAAATTCAGTGGAAAATAGATCGGAAGTATCTATTATGTACGGGATATAGCGTGAAGTTGAAGGAAAAGCTAGGAAATAGAAAACAAATATAATACTTAAAGTACCTTTTTATACTTCACGCTGTATCCCGCACGTAACACAGGGGACATACAGTTATGACACTCCGTTACTATTAAGACACTACCTTATAATTCTAGACACTAAATTCACTTGCAATTAAATCTTCGTCCATATTAGAAATGTTGTTTGAATTACAAATTTATTTACTTTGGTAAGAATCATTGAAAGTAAGTCTGCTGCGTAAGTCTAATAATAATATATGCTATGGTGGGATTTGAATCCACTTCCATGATGTTATATATATATATATATAATAATTAACAACCCTCGAGTACAAATCAAATGAGCCTTATATATACAATATTTCATCTCATTCACTGTACACACTACCATGTAGGTTCACATGGCAGGGTAGGCAGAGGAAACTTGAGAACTTAGTGTTAAGACACGCCTTTCTGTTCCCCACTTTCCGCCAGATTTGAGCTATTACGTATTGAGTGGCGGAACTCAACCCCGCGTTTTTCCTTGTTACCAGAGCGAAGAAATGAAAACATTAAATTGAAAATTTAAAATATTTCATTTCATCGAGTGGGGATCGAACCCACAACCAGCCGTGCTTACATGCTTGTGCCCCTACGCCACGACGGGCCACAAAACGACTTCGCAATAAGAAAAAAACTTAAAAAAAATAAAGTACTTAAATTAAATCTAACAACCTTATTAATTTTCATTCATCAAATTTTAATAATTATTTTTTTTGACATGCCTGGGGTGTATGTGTTCATTTATTATTATATATTTAGTGTACAAACTATAAGAATTGTCGGAATGGTCACTTATATTTTAAGATAGATGTTTGTGTCATATTGATTTACTCGTACAATGGGTTCATTTGATCTCTGTATTTATTACCAAAACGTACGTGGACTTCGGACCAAGACTAGTACGTTCTTTAGAAATTTAATATGCAATGATTACGATATTATTTGTTTGAGCGAAACTTGGTTGATTAACGATATTTTCGACGCTGAATTGTTTGACAGCCGTTACAATGTCTACAGATGTGATCGTGATTATATTGTGGGGGGGGGGGGGGCGTCCTTGTAACGGTTAGACGTGATTTTATAGTTGTTGAAATTCAAAAATTGTAAAATTCCCTGGTGTTGTTGCTGATGTTACAAGTTACGTTACAAATAAACAGACGATCAAAATCGGCTGTGTTGCATTTGTTCTGCTGCTATTTCCCTCACGGCCCTTGCCATTCTGATGCTTTGAGCTTTTTGAATCTGTATCGAATTATTATTTGAATAAACCTTATGATCACTTTTTAATAATTGGTGATTTTAATATAAGTAATGCTAGGTGGAGCTGCTCCGACTCTTGTACTAATCAAATTTTAAATATAGATACTGATAATACCTCGGTTCAGTCACTGTACACTTTTCTCGAATTTACAGGCTTTAGCCAATTTAATACCTCCTAATATTAATGAAAGATTTCTTGATTGGAGACTTAAATTGTTGAGGAACCGCTGGTATTTGAGGATTCTCATCATCCGGCTTTGCATGTTTCTCCTTGCTTTGTAAGTGTTATTAAATTGCGCCCTCCAAGTCGTTTTGTTTCTCTTTTCCATGCTGCTGATTACGATTCCATAAATTTAGAATTGTCTTATATTGATTGGGCTGTGGTTATGGATTCGTTTGATGTGGACGTAACACTTAATAATTTCTATAAAGTAGTTAACTTAGCAATTCAAAAATATGTTCCTACGAAAAAATTTAATAGTGTAAGATATCCTCCTTGGTATACAAAATCGCTTACTAAAATAATTAAAGAGAAGTTAAAATTTCATAAAAAATGGAAAATATATGGGTGAGAGAGTGATTATAGCACATTTAGCTTCTTACGCGATCGCCAAAAATGTGTTCAGATTGTTATGATAAATATGTCCAAAATGCGGAAAGTAGTATCAAGCGTAACAGCAAATTCTTTTGGTCTTTTATTAAATCCAAAAAAGCTTCACCCGATATTCCTGATATAATGTACTGTGACGGAATTCAATCATCTGATGGTAGCGAAATCTGTCACCTTTTTAATTCTCATTTTCAAGCTGCCTTTGCCTCGGATTCACCTTGTTACAGTGGCAGGGATGCTTTGCTGGTGAACCACAGCCGTGACAATCAAACGGTTTCTATTTTACATGAAACACTTTTAAACATATTAATCGCGTATATTGACTTTTAAACATTTTTGGAAACCCGGCGTTTCGAACACTTTTTTTTTATGGCAAAGACACGGCAAAAGAGCGTACGGGTCACCTGATGGTAAGTGATCACCGCCGCCCACGGCCCCGTGTAGCACCAGAGGAGCTACAGGAGCGTTGCCGGTCTGTAAGGTGTATGGGCACCGGGGCCCGGCATTACCCAATGC
>DWMZ01004975.1:0-11299 GCA_018249855.1 Eueides tales michaeli | reverse complement strand
TTAGATGTTTTAGAGTACAAAAATAGTAAATTTTGAAAGATTAGTCTGTTTGTCTAATGTAATGAAACGGCATTATTATATTTTTGGTAACCTTCAATTGTTGTAAATAAATACATTTTTTTTTTTATTTTTTTTTTATTTATGTATTTTATTAATTAAGCACATGACACATTTTGCCTTCCCTTTGACTTATCTATATCGGAAAGGTGAACATGATCCTAGTATGTAGTATAGTATAAAGCCTTCCTCGAAAAATAAACTTTCCTTTAATTATAGAACTAAATGTTATATTTATTTTGTTTTCTTTTTATTAGGGAAACAAACAGAGCACATAATTCGCAAACATCGATAAAATATTAAATAATCCAAATAATCCAATCAAGTTTCCATTAAAAAATTTCAAGAAAATCAAAGAGAGCAAAATACAAGTAAGATAAATAACTGAAATATATATACATATATATTAAAAAAGCCAGAATTTTTTGAGATTTTCACGTTCAAGCAAACAAACTCTTCTTCTTTTTTACTGTTTTTAAAGTGTTATATACTACATAGTATAGATATTTCCAAGCTATATGCGCTTGAGTCACGACGGCGTTTTATAATACATATACTCGTATTATAATAATGCTTCGTTTAGATCTTAAGATAATGTTTTAATTTGAATTTACTCTCAGCCTCACGCTGTATCCCGCACAAGAAAGGGTAGGCAGAGGGAACTTGGGAACCTACTGTTAAGACACTCCGTTCCACCTACGTTCCCCACTTTACACCGTAATATTGTATGTACTTATCGTTATTATTATGTAGCTGTCTCTAAAATGTATAAGATTTTTAGCTTTATTTATAAGATTCACATGAAATGCAGAGGGAACTTGGGAACCTATTCGTTAAATTATATACTGTTACTACTTCGTACTTATTATATTGTATCCTTTTTCCAATGTCTTTTTAATCAAAGCGCTGATAAAATTAAAATGTTTGCCGATTGATACAGATCTTATATCATTGAGTATAAGGCAGATTTTAAGGGGCATTTTTGGTTTCACATGGTATCCGGCAAAGTAGAAAAGGTAGAGAGAATTTTAAAAGAAAAAAAAATCTTCGTTTTCCGCAGAATAAGAAGCATTCAATGTTCAGTGGTGGATCCTAAAATTGATTTTTGTCTTATTATGTAAATAATTTATTGAATAACGTAAGTAATACGCATTTATATATATATATATATATATATATATATATATATATATATATATATATATATATATATATATAAGAATAGGAATGAAACTCAATGCACTTCGTCATATATATATATATATATATATATATATATATATATATATATATATATATATATATATATATTATATATATATATATATATATATATATATATATATATATATATATATATATAAAAATATAAAAAAATATATATATATATTTATATATATATATATATATATATATATATATATATATATATATATATATATATATATATATATATTATATATATATATATATATATATATATATATATATATATATATACCTATATATATGCCACCTGCGTCCCTATGGTGTCAATTGACTTATTTATTTATGACACAAAAACTCTAATAGTATTCCTCACGAGAGTAGGCTACAAGTTATGGGTACATAATTTTATATTATATCATTTTTATGCAGTGTGCAGTCAAGAGAAGAGGAAAACGCAAGCGCCAAGGTCGTTTATAGGTTTTATATCACAAGACAAGTATATCGGTACCGTGTTAGTGTAAACGTACATTGTGGAGTTTTTAGTAAAAGTTATCACTTTTTTTCTTTCACGCTTTATCCCGCTTACAGCAGAATTGGTTGAGGTAGCCTTGTATGAAAAAGTGTTTATTTGCTTTTCACTTATAGTCGACGTTACATTAAAGTAGATATATGATAGCTAAACATATAATTATACAATATTATATTTTATTTGTATGAAAATAGTATCCCACGCACATGGTAGGGTAAGCAGAAGGAACTTGAAAACCTAATTTTAAGTCACTCCGTTCCCGTTACGACACTTCCGTTCCCCAGTTGCCACAAAATTTTAGGATCGAGTGAGACCACTCAACGCTGCAATTTCAGCTTTGACGGCGTTCTGGCTTGCGCCCCTATGCTTGATAAGCTTTAATTTAAAAAGCTTAAAAGTATACAATATGCGATGTTTCGTTGTTTTGTGTAGAATATTTTATGTTGCGCCATTCGTGAGAGGAATTACAATCGACTGTATACATTTTGAGGAATGTTTTAAACGTTCGTTATTTCATCCTACATAATATAAAACGTTTATATATTTTTCTATAATTCAATACTTGTTTTGGGGTTGTTGCAGGTATTTTATATACAAAAACTGATAAAAAATATTTAGAAACGTATAATAATTTGGAACGTAACTAGGCGTAACTCGCACTTTTAAGTTTGTCATTGAGCTTATCATTGAGTCGCGAAAATTTTAATGTGAATTAACTGACTAAGAATAATCAATTGGCAAAAGAATTTGCCGTTTTATTTTTTTTAGTGTTGCTCATATACTAACGGATATTGTTCTTCTGTCCTTCTTTTCTCTTCTAAAAAAGTGGATTATATAAAGAAAACCACTACGTCTAGCATTCTCTAATATTTTTCCCTGGGTTATAGAAAACTTGGTAAAGAGAGAAACTATTTCAACTCTGCAGATTTATATTAATTCCGTGTAATGGACCGGGATCAAACCTGCAACTACTTTTTAAATCAGACATTATGTTATACAATATGTAGTAACTTGTTGGTCAGGCACACCATCGCTGAATTACACAACGTACTCGCACGTTACGGAACGTGGCGCGCCTTATGCAAGCCTACGTAAAACTTATTAGCTAAGACACCGCTTGTTTGACTATCACATTGACGTATCTGGACGGAGTGTTTGTGATGTAAAGGTTTCGTGTTCTAGAAACGTTTGTTGGTTCCCGCTTTTGTTGTACTTCCTGTTTGTTTTTGTGGGCTTCACGCTTTTACTTACAAAATGAAGGACTCATTTTGTTGGAATTTAGGTTTGAGACATTTTGAGTAATTGAAATCTGTTCCCCTGTTCGTTCACAATGTCTTAAAAAGTCAGTATCCTCGCATACAATATAAAGAAAATAGAATGAAAGTTTAGTCCAAAAGTGTAGGGAGATAGCGTCAGAGTTCTAAAAACCACCAATGCCATCAGATCTGGTAGTACCACTATACGTATGTAGTTATCATAAGCCAATAATTTCTATGGTAGATCATATGGATGAGATTTTAAATTTTCATTTCATTTAACATTTATTTTTATAATTTTCAATTTTGCGTGTTTTACTTTTTTATTTCAAGCTTCACACTGTATTCCGCACAAGGCAGGGTAGTCAGAGGGAACCCAGGAACCTAGTGTTAAGACACTCTGTTCCACTTCCGTTCCCCACTTTCCGCAGTATTTGAGGCATTGCGTGTTGAGTGGCGGAACTCATCGCCGCGCTTTGCCTTATTACCAGAGCGAAGAAATGACACATATGTAAATTGAAAATATTAAATATTTCATTTCCTCGACTAGGGATCGAACCCAGAACCTGTCGGTTGAACAGTCACACGCTTGTGCCGCTGCGCCACGACAGGCCTCAATAATATAAATTTTTAATGTTTAAAATTTTCAACATTTTTCTGTAGATTAACTTAAAAAGATTTAACATAATAAAAAAAATACAGATTTTTTTTTCAAATTACATTCGGTGTTGAAGATAGAGCGGAAAGGGGAGAATCTTGATTTTTTTTAACTTCACGCTCGCAAATATACAAAAGAAAATTAGGAAACCAGTGCTATTGTTGTTTTTTCTTCGAGTGGGGATTGAACCCACATCTTGTCGCGTTCACAGTCCCACGCCTGTGCCACTGAGCCATGACAGAGCGTCAGTTTAAGCTAAACAAAAAAGTATTCTTTAATCTACGTCTATAACAAACACATACGGTATGTACATATGCATTAAGAACATAATCCTTTCTCTTTAAATTAACTTCAATACCATTGAATTATCCTTGTAACCAATATACGGAGACATGCAGAAACCTAACTCCGGTTGGATATTAACACCTGGCGTTCATGTTACGCGGGTCTCGCTTAAATTGCTGCATGTGTATGGTGACCATTCATTTATTTAATTTTTTTAAAAAAAAAAATATTCGTTTTTATTACTTTCTTAGGATTCTCTAAGTGGGGGCATCCAAGAAGTGTGTTTTCAATACAATAAAGCAATTTAAGCGTTCATGCATCGACTTTTAACAAGTCTTCTTACAAAATATAAAATTCTATGTTTATTTGTCTTTGTCTTGTTTAAGATTTGTAAATGAATCATCTAAGGAAGGTGATATTTTATTTTTTATTAAATTTTCACCAATAATTAGAAGGTCTGCATCTAAAATCTGATTAATGTTTACTATTAATCGAAAACATTGTCTTCACTTATGATAAAGAAATATCGTAATTAAAGATTCAATGTATGGGAACGTTACGAAATTTTTGATACGATAAAATAATTGGTAATACAATATCTACATATGTATATATATATATATATATATATATATATATATATATATATATATATATATATATATATATATATATATATATATATATATATAATTTAATTATAAAATTAATAATTTCCCTATGTCAAAAGCTCTGTGTCAGCAAATCTCACATACCTTTTTTCTCTACAATAACGTATGTACATATGTAGATGCATCTACATATGTACATACGTTATTATATAATCTGTGCTATGAAAAGCGTAAGCTGCGTAAATACATTTTAGCACTCTATTTGTTTGCCCGTTTCAACCACATAAAAGTTATGTACACATTTAACTGAATATTGATATTTCAAAGTAGTTATTGTATCTTTTACAGTATGGTTGATGAGTTCTGGCCGCTTAGTTACGTTAAAACGGTTGCTTAGATTTGATTCTCTTTGATTTTATCTTCCCTTTGAGTGAACAATGCGCCCAAAAAGCTAATATTTAAAGCGGCCAATACTTTGTTGACTGTACTGTAACTCGAAACACGTAAAATTCTACGACAAGTTAAAAATATTAATATTTTTCTTCATATAATCTATAAAGGTGGTGAACCTACACTCCACGACAGGTCTCAGTTCGACGGCCAGCCTTAGCCTAGTTGAGTGACGTGAAGGGGCTGAGTACCACACCACTTTAATGAAATAAGGCCGTTCTTGGCATACGCCAAAGGCGTCGGCATCGGCCATGTGAGCGTTGAATACCAACGTTTTTTTGTTGTTCGTTAATAATTGTGTCACGAGTTCAAGCTTGTACGTCGGAATTATGATGTATGAACGTGGTGTGGATTTTTATTATTATAACGTTTACTTATTTATTTATTTTTCACTGCTGGCCTGGTACACAAGTGCGTGACTGAACCCGACGGATTGTGGGTTCGATCCCAACTCGAGGAAATGTTCAAATTTAACAATAATAGAATTTAATAATTTTCAAATTTAACATACTATGTTTTCATTTCTTCGTTCTGGTAACGAGGTAGAGTGCGGCGTTGAGTTCCGCCACTCTACACGCAATGACTCAAATTTGGCGGAAAGTGGGGGAAAGGAACATTGTGTCTTAACACTAGTTTCCCAAGTTCCCTTTGCCTATTCTGGCGTGTGTGGAATATGGCGTTGAGCTGAGTGTTTTTTTAGGTACACGCTGTAGGAACAGTGTGTTGTTACACGCCCAATTTTCAAAATATTGTTGTAGTTGAGTAGCGGCTCTCATTACATTATTTTGTTGTTCATTTATTATGACTATTTTTTAATAACAAAAAATATATATATTGCTTATTGCTTATTTGACATTTTCAAAGTAATATTTCTAGTTTCAAATTGAGGGCTACCCTCCATGTTGTCGGTAGAAAAGTATAGTCTCGACATAGGTAACCTAACAAGGTATTTAAAATAATTCTTACATTAGGATCAGAGTAATTCATTCGTTACCATCTTGCAAAATATAGAAGGCACGTTATTCTACACATTAAAAAAAACATATTTATTTCTGAAATTAAGTTGTTATTGCCATGTTTATTTCAAGCCACACAAAATAAATCTTTCTAGAAAATATTGTACAAAAAATATCAAAACATTACTGTAGGTACCATTTGTGTTATCTAAATCCTTTATTTAAACAAGTATGTGCTTCCTTTTATTATCTATATTGGGCAACAACCGATTGGAGATACTTGGTCTAACGAACAAGTCCGTCTGAAAAGTAAATACTTGGAGATCGTTATGTCGCCATTTTCAGTCTAGTTTAAGTAGCAAATAGAAATAATTATATATATTTAGGAAACCGTCCAAGAGACGCCGGTTCAAATCCCACTACGTTGAAGTTTCAATAATGCTTTTTTTTTAAATGTATTTTTCCTATGTGTAGAATAATATTGTTTTTTTTAGCTTCACGTTATCATGGTATTGGTATTGTAGGCAGAGGAAACTTGTGTTAAGACAGTCCGTTGTGGGGTATGGACCCCACTTTCCGCCAAGTTTAGGGAATGTTGAGTGACAAAACTCAACGCCCGCTTTGCCTTGTTATCAGAGCGAAGAAAAGATAGTAAATATTGGCTTTGAAAATATATTAATTTGAAAAAAAAAACTGGAAAAAATCACATGTCTCCAATGATTACCTGAAATATATATAAAAAGGCAATTCCGTACATTCGCTGTTAGTACAGCGAGAGTAACGCCCTTGTAGAAGTATTTAAAGCTCCAAGTGAAGGTAGAACGACCGGCCTTAACCAAAATGCGCGCTGACGTCGTCGGTTAGAAAGTTGCTGCTTGCGTCACGTCACAGGTTCAAAGACCCCTCGCACGTCTCAGGGCTGGTGGAAGTCATCTTAATTGGCGTAATCTTTATGATTTATATGAGATATTATTGTGTGGAGTGTCTGTTTGTTGAGACGGTATATGTCTCGGACAAAGATTTTGTTTAAGTATTCATTATAATACATTATGTTAGTTGATATATTCTTTAAATATTAAATTAGCTCTTCTTTAATTTAGGTATTTACTTACTTTTTTCTGTGATTTAAAACTGTAACAATATTAAAATATATTGTTTATAGAGTGGTTTTACAAAAAAAACTATAAAAAACGAATTTTAGATGCTTCAGACGACATATTTAAATGTTTTTTTTTTTACTCGAAATGAATACAAAATCACAGTAGTCTAACAGATGGCAGCCCTGGCCACATCACGTAGCGCCGTGGCCTCGCCAGGCGTCCGCGACTCCAGCACGTAATAGTCTGTGACAAAGAGTTATTCGTTCTGCATGAAATAACGAAACTATGGTAAAATATGCTAAATGCTTTGTGTTACGTGTCTAAACTTATTACTTGTTAGATTGTAACTTTGAAGTGACATGTAGTAAGTTAACTGTCACATTGAAATTTGGATCTCTATCAATTTTGTATATAAATTAATATAATTAATCACAACATATAGATTAAAAACAAAACATGAAAGTAAGCTGCATAAATTAAATTTAATATATAAGTAAAAATCGCGCCATCAAGACAAGCACAACGTCTGATTTGTCAAAATTGGTTTACTAGTTTAACAGTTACAAGGGAACAAAGGAACGGACATATATACTTATATATACATACACGTTAAAAACATAACTCCTTCAGGGCTTCGCTGAAGTCGGATAAATTTGGCTGAATCGTATTTTAATAAAATTTAATTGATTCAAGATATATCGAATATTTATAGCCTTTCTGGATAAATCTGCTATCCAATATGAGAGTTTATTAGCACGACTAGTTCCTGAAATTACCACATGAACCAAACGCTGTATACCGCACATGGCAGGGTAGGCAGAAGGAATTTGGGAACCTGGTGTTAAGACACTCCGCTCCACTTCCGTTCTCCACTACATCTTAATAATATAAATATATGAGGAATATAAACAAAAACATAATTTGCCATCTTTTTTTATATTTTGAATTTTGCGTACAAAATAATTGTTTATTCGCCGCAGTGTCAACCCTGCAGTCACGTACTGAAGCGGCCTCGGGCGTGCACGTAACCAGCTGTAGTGTGTAGTGACCCCAGCGACTCTCTGACACATATTAACACATGGCGCATTGTCTGAGGCGGTGCGGCGGCCGTTTGATTGTTCAGGTGCTACGTTTGATGCTTTGTTGATGTAAAATATTTCAGATGATTTGATCGTGTTGTGTTATTTTGTGTTGTGTAAAACGTTTTTTGCCATGTTTTTTTTATTTGAAAATTTATATATATTTTTTTATACATACGGTTTTACTTATTTATGTAAAAGATTATTCCGTTTTTAATAATAATTAATTCTAGAATTTCTTATTCATAATTATATTGTACTTCTTGATACATTACAATTGTGTAGAAGATAAGGGAACGTTTTAAATGATAAGATGAACAGAGTTTGTAGGAGAATGAGCAACAATATTTGCAAATGTAGATTGCTCAACAGATCAACAAAGAAAAAGGAATAAAAGAACTATTTCTAATTATGGACAAAGAAAGTATTTCAATTAATAATTTTTCAAAGCTTTATTTCGACGCCAAGTTATCTTTACATATTGTGTTCTGCATGTATTCCTCCAGCGCTGTACTCTTTCAAACTAGAATTTGGAGCGTTAATCAAAAATATATGTATTATTAATATCCTCGATATACCAGACGTGGCATAGCGATCTGCCATTTAAAAGCAGAGAATAGTGTGTTGACGACAAATTCTACTGAAGAAATAAGTAAAGCCGCTTTTTTATAAAATTTTCAAAAAGACTGGGCTCTACCTTACAGTAACTAATTGACGCCTATCTTGACGCAGCGATACAAGCATGTGACTGTAAATAATATTTAATTTATTTTCAAATTAAATATTTAATGTTTTCATTGCTTCTCTCTAGTAACAAGGCAAAGCGCGGCGTTGTGTTTTGCCACTCAACACGTAATGCCTTAAATTCGTCGAAAAGTGCGGAACTGAAGTGTAATAGAGTGTCTTAACACTATGCTACTATGTTCCCTGCCATGTGCGGGATACAGCGTGAAACTGAAAAAAAAACCTCACAATATATACAGACGCGACGCTATAAACACATTTGTTTCAATTTCGTTTTTATTCCGAGCCACGTCTGCCGTAGCTCGGCGCGCTCGTGCATGTGGGTCGTCGAACGGTACGCGGACTTTCTTTTTTTATTTCCTACGCGTCTCGGTCACGCCGCGCGCGCATCGGTACATAACAACGCGTCTCCGGGAATGCCTTTTGTTGTGGGGCAAGTCATGTTTAAACCCTTGAAATGTTTGTATATACATATACTTAGTCAATAAATATTTTTGAATAGACCTGTCGTGGCGCAGCGGCACAAACGTGTGACTGTAACCGATAGGTTCTGGGCTCGATCCCCAGTCGAGGAAATGAAACATTTAATATTTTCAATTTAAATATTTAATGTTTCATTTCTTCGCTCTGGTAATATGGTGAAGCGCGACGTTGAGTTCCGTCACTTCACACGCAATGTTTCAAATTCGGCGGAAAGTGGGGAACGGAAGTCGAACGGAGTGTCTTAACACTAGGTTCCCGGGTTCCCTTCGCCTACCCTGCTTCGTGCGGGATACAGCGTGAAGCTAAAAAAAAAAATATTTTTTATTGTTAAAATGAGGATAGAATAATTTAGAAAACGTATTAAAATTTGTATGTATCGAGACTGGATGGAAAGACCGAGGGACGCAGGTTCTTTAAGAATTATAATTATATTTCATAAGCAATGTCACTGTTATATTTGTGTGACTGTAAGTGTGGCGGTTGGGGCTTCAATTCCCCATTCGGGGTAGTGCAATACTTTGTTTTTATTTCTACGCTATAGTAACGAGAAGAACGCGGCGTTGAGTTCCGCCATGCAATGAGAGAATGCTACTTTGTCGAAGAATTGATTGAAGCCTGAAATGTAAGTTACGTGGCGCAGTGAAATAGCATATGATCGCGTTGCTTATTGTTTATGTTACTACTAGGAATTGGTATATTAAAATAATATATTAAATTTATTTGTGTAAATTGTTAAATATTATAACCCCCCATCCCCACTTCATTTCTCAGCGTACTCGTTCCCCTGTTCTCCCTGGAAGAGCAATGTCTTGTGAATTGAACGATTGGCAAAAAAAAAGTGTGTCGCTTAAAAAAGAACTTTTATTGCCCTACAAAAAATAATGTAAACTAAATTTTAAAAAAATGCTGTAATTTAAAAGGAATTGACTTACGATTTACATTTTTTCTATGTAAAGTAGTTTTAACAGGATTTATATTTGGCTCGGTGCCAGCTTGTACTCTGTTGCTGACACGCTGTACACTGGCAGTGTAGTCATCTAGACGCAGCATCATATTATAAAATAACTATGAGTCACGCTGGATCCCGTTCATGGCAGTATAAAGAAGTAACATAGAAACCTAGTGTAGACACTCGGTTTCGTTCCCCATTTTTCTCCAAATTTAATGCATTTCATGTTAAATGGCGGAACTCAACGCCGCGCTCTGCCTTATTAACAAAGAGAGGTTATGTAAATATTCAGTATTTTATATCCTCGATGAGGTATTGAACTTATAACCAGTCACACGCCTGTACTGCACCACGACAGTCTTCAGTCATTTATTAATAAGTATATAACGCAATAAAATTGTACAATATTAGGGAAATCGGTGTTTAAAAGTTAGAAATCTGTAATATAATGTCTTGACAACATTTAAATCAAAACGCACGTCTCATGATTGGCGCACCGCCAAGAGGATCGTTGGCGAGTGCGGCGGACGCTGCATACGGAATCGTAGTCGCCTGATACTCTGCACGTGGAATGAAAAGATTTAGCTGTGTTTTCTAACTAGCTTTTATCCGCGGCTCCGCTTGCGTGGTCCAATGGATATAATTAAGTGTTCTGTGTAAAGCCTATGGTGGCGCAGACGCATGTGATTGAACGAATTAAATATTTAATGATTTTATTTTTTTAATCTGGTAACAAGGCAAAGTGCGGCGTTTAGTTACGCCACTCAATACGCAATACTTCAAATTCGGCGGAAAACTCAGCCTGCCTCAAATTGGGGAACTGAACGGAGTGTTTTAACACTAGATTTTCTAGTTCCGCCTGTCTGCTTTGCAATGTGCGTGATACAGCATGAAGCTGAGTGAATGAGTAAAGCCGTAGGCTCTCAGACTATC
>DWMZ01004974.1:0-11299 GCA_018249855.1 Eueides tales michaeli | reverse complement strand
TATGCTATATACAGATTACAAAGTTCTTAAATATTAAGAATAAAAATATTTCATATTTCTACAAGGCGTAGTACTATGCCCTTTATTTAATTCTGAGTGGCCTAATTCAGCTTTGAAATAAAAAAAAAAAGAAATTTTTGCTCTAATGAAAACTCTTTTTAAGAATTTAGAAAAAGGAATGGCGGGTTTGATCAATGTAAGGGAAGTATAATTGGACGGGCACAGAGTAATGAGGTGTTAGATGTAGATGGGACGTTTTTTTATGAGAATTTATTACTACAATTCAGCACTTAAGAACTTTTAGATTTTGGAATATTTTTTTTTAAATTTTTCTTAACGTTGAAACTGAGTTGTATTTTCCACTAAATATATGAACCTGGGAACCTAGTGTTAATAAGCTCTGTTTTAATTATACTTCCGTTCCCCCGAATTGTTCAGACATAGCGTATTGAGTGACGGAACGTAACGCCATGCTTTGCCTTCTCAGTGAAGGAAGAAAACGAATATACCAAATATTTAATTAAAATGTAAGTGAGTGGATATCGAAACTACAACAGTTACACACACTACGATGGTTTCATACAATATTGCTTCATTAGTTCCAGTATATATTTCAGCATGAACATGTTATTATTGGAAACCTTTGCGTTGAAATTGTATTTTTTTCATTAAAAATTAGAGGTCTTATTCAATATACAAAAAAGAAACAACCTGAAATAGCAAGTCAATAATATATTAATATGAAAACTTTGAAGTTGCTAGATTTTCAAAATGTATATTACAGACAATTTTATCTGCACCAATATTTTGTTGGATATATAAATGTTCTATATAAAAAGGATCCTATGACCCTTCTGATACCTCTATAAACATATGTACAAAATTTCACGATAAACGGTTTAGCAATTTTGGCGTGTAAACGTAGCAAGCAAACTTACATTCTCATTTATAATATTAGTATAATATAATTTCTCTATCAAACACATACAGTGTAATAATGTCACTCGGATAGATGAATACCGCACTGCGCTATTCATGCATACATAATTTCAGAAATGTGAAAACGGCAATATGTATATTTTTATAAGAGCAACATATTGACACGGCCCATTATTTTTTTTTTTAGATTTAGGGTATGTATAGCCCTTGGAACCTAATGTTAAGTCACTCCGTTCCCATTAGGGAACTTCTATTCTCTACTTTCCGCTGTATTCTAAAGACAATGGTGAAACATAAGGAAACGTATCATTTCTATAAATAGGAATCGAACCCACATTAATCCCGTTTACAATTCGAACGAAAATGCGTGACGTTGATTACCATCTCTGACCAAGTAATTTCTCAAGAAACTTCAAAATATGAAAAATGTCATATTCCCTGCACCATCACAAGCTGGAAAAAGGACTAAATACGGGTAAATAATACTGGTGGCCACACTTAAAAGAACAAGCTATATGTTAGAAGCAAGGAAGATCTCTACTTTGTATTTCTATCTTAATACACTGCATTCGCCACTTTTCACCCAATTTTCGAGTCATCTGAAATGAAACTTAACTCCAAACTGTGTATTGTTATTAGACTAAGAAAAAAATGAATAGAAAAGTTCTTAAAAAGATTTTTTTATGAAAGCTTGATAATTCAAACTAAAAGAACTGTTAAAAGCAATTTTACTATATCCATTCTACTCTATGTAATAAATGAAAATTTGCGAAATGCTTCACGGAGCGAGCGCATGAATTTACTTTTTTAATGTTTTTTATTCACCTTTAAATTGTGTCCGTATTCAGAGAATAAAAGTTAATGAGGGCACGATTTTAGAAAGTGCCTGTCAATGTATAGCTATTGTCATCTAGAATTTGCCTTTTTAGATTGTTACTTGCGTAGATTTATTTAAGCTTTACGCTGTATCCCGCATTTATCCCTGTAGAATTTGGCGGAAAGTGTTAATCCTGCGATTAACACTTTCCGCTAAATTCGAGAGGTAATGCGTGTTATTTGGTGAAATTAAATGCGCATGCGCATGACCCAGACAAAAAGAAAACAATTATTATTTATTTTATATCTTTATGAGGGGATCGAGCCTTCCGTATTTACAGTCACCTGCCGTATTAACATTCGCACACTTGTGCCTCGCCACGACAGGCCTCTAATGATTTAAGGCACATTATTAGAAAATCATAGCTACACGCTCCAATGAGAAGGCATGCAAGGAAAATCTGGCGCCATAACTATTCGACTAATATGAAGATGCTAAGGGAAGATTCAAACTATATAGCACCGATTCTTCCTTGATCCGATTTCATATATTTTAGCTTTACGCTGTATATCACTATGTACTCTGCATACAGCAGGATAGACAGAGGGAATTTGGGTAGCTAGTGTTAAGTCACTTTGGTTCTTATTAAGACACTTCCGTTATCCATTTTTCACAGAATTGTGGCAAAACTTCAAAACGTTCTTTACCTTCGTAGATCGAGAAAATAAAAATATTAGATTTTTACCTTTACGTCACGGCTAAGCCTCTACTCTCATAATTTCATATTTTTTTTGTATGAAAAATATTCTTACCGACCGGAACAATTGTATAAATATTCTCAATGTTTTTCGTGAAAGAATAATTATAAAAGGATGAGATCGTAAATCGCAGTATAATGATCTCCCGTCGCCTGGAAAAACGTAATGTGATGAAAATCACATAATTATATTTACTAATACCTGAATTGGGATATTCAAATAATTTCATTATACTCATTCTTCTGAGCAGAAATCACACACAAGTGTCTCTAATTGCATAACTTATTGTGACACGATAAAATTAGTGTCGCGTCGGTCGCTGTGTGAACACTTTGTGTCTAATTGTCTAATATTGCGCAAATTATATTAGAACACATTGAACACAATTTTCATACACTTACAAATAAATATTACTCAGAAATAAGAAGTTTGAATAAGTGTAAACAGTAGATTAATATCTGAGATTTATTTCGGAATTTCTTTAGTAATGTCCTGTCTTTTAACACGATCTTGAGGCCTGTTGTGGCG
This sequence comes from Eueides tales michaeli, assembly GCA_018249855.1. Taxonomy (NCBI): domain Eukaryota; kingdom Metazoa; phylum Arthropoda; class Insecta; order Lepidoptera; family Nymphalidae; genus Eueides; species Eueides tales. The sequence goes on along the minus strand of DWMZ01004974.1, from coordinate 8,257 downwards.
CAGCGGCACAAATGTGTGACTGTAAACGGCAGATTTTGGGTTGGATCTATTAGAAAATGCGAAGTTTTGAATATTTTCAATTTAAATATTTAATATTTGTATATCTTTGCTCTGGTAACAAGACACCACTCAACATGCAATGCCTCAAATTTGGTGGAAAGTGGAGAACGAAATGGAGTGTTTAAGCACTAAGTTCCCAAGATCCCTGTGCCTACTTGCTATGTGCGGGATACAGCGTGAAACTGAGTAGAGTGATTATATCGTAATGTATTCCTACCATTAGTACATAAATACATAGTATTAAGCTTAAAATTCACAGCTTAAAATTGCGAAGCTTATTTTTCAGCAGCAATTGTTCTTTTTTATTGCAGCGATATAGTAGATGAAGTAAGTTATATGAACGAAATTACTTTTTCCGCTATTTTCGGTTGGAAATTAATGGGCGCACATTTGGATGCTTTTTTTCATTGGGTCGAATTCCACTGAGAAAAGAATTATATGTAAGTCTCCTGTGTAATATTTGTAATAGTTTTTTTCTTACACCTCACATAAACACCATTATTTCGCTCGTAACTTCGCATATGTCGAGGTAAATTATTTTGTTATTTCCTTTATGCGGTTTGCTTTTCAAAGAATCGGTCAAGTGCGAGTGGGCCTTGCCACTCCATTTTAATTACAGGATATTAGATCAACGGAAACTACAATTTATTAAAGTTAACAAATTAGAATTTGCGGTCATATTGTATAAAATAAACTACTAATATAAACTTGCAACGTTTCTCTATAAAAAATCTGTAGCTTTTTACTTCATTGTAAGTTCTCACTTCAGGCCAAATTTTATAATTTTTTCATCCATCGGAAGTACTAAACGCGTTTTGGTTGCGCGGTGAATTTCATTAAATAATGCGGCAAAACGATACGTAAATCTTGTTTTTTTTTTCAGCTTCACGGTTCTCAAGTGTGGTATGCATTTGAGAACATAGTTTTACATCACTCTCAACGTCAACTTAACACATAGAGTATTGAGTGGTAGACCTCAACGCCATACTTTGCCTTGTTTCCAGATCGAAGAAATGAAAACATTAAATATTTAATTTGAAAATATTAAATATTTCGTTTCCTCGAGTGTTAGTCAACCCACAACCTGTCGCGTGTCGAGGTACTTCTTGTATCTCATTTCTTAGGATACCTCAAAGTACGTCGGAATTGTTGTTTTAAATTAAAAAAACGAAAAGCACGGCGGGCAGAGGAACCTTAATGTCAAGAAATTTGAGTCTTAACGAGATGAGAATCCTCGCTGCGTTTCGTCTTCTTATCAAAAATATTCATTCCATACACTTAACTCACAATCAATTTACGACGACGTCAAAGATAGAGAATACAATCTATACTTTATTTATTTATTTTTCATTTATTTTAGAAATACTTATACTTTACAACACTTTAAAACCAAAAAAAGTTATTTCTTGGTTTGGATATTAAACTAAAACAATCAGAAACAAATCAGTTCAACTAACTTTTTACATATAGTTGGGAAGGCAAAGGGAACCTAGTGTTAAGATACTACAGTCCTCATAAATTCCTGCAATTTTTGTGAAGGCGTGTTTATTGACAGAGCTGGAACTAAACGCTGAAAAATGAAAATATTAAATAGTTTAATTTTCTCAAGTGGTTATTGAACTCACATCTGACACGTTTACAGCTTAAATCCCAAATAGATAATCAAATAAAATCAAAAAAGTTTTTTTTATATGTACCAGTTCTCGTTTCATATAAATGTTCAATTTTATAATACTTATATAGATTTAAACTCGACTTTTCGTTTAATATCAAGCAGGAGGTTAAGTTAGGCTATTCTTTATGCACAGACTATGGATATACGAGTGTTCTTAGTTAGTCAGGTCTTAGTAGTAGTTTTACTAATTCACATTGTTATATATTTGCGTCTAGTTTTTCTGTTTCTGTATTCCACACATAGTAGAGTACCTAAAAGAAAAAGCTCGGTACCCAGAGCTTAGATACTCCGTCCCTATTAAGACACGTTCGCTCCTTATTTCTTGCCGAATTATTGAGGCATTGTGTGTTGACTGGCGGTACTTAATACTGTGTTTTGTCTCGTTATTAGAGCCACTTTAATAATTTATTAAACATTTAATTTTCCCGGATGTGCATACTTATAACCGTCATATTTCCTGTATATGGAATATCGAATTTAAATCATTGTGTGTTGAGTGGCTGAACTCAACACTATTTTACTTTTCCGTACGACAAAACTAAAATGTTAAATATTTCATTACCTTCAAAGGGGATCGAACCCACAGTCTGTACGTTACACTCGCCCGTTTGTGCCCCTACGTCTCAACATATTAATATAATTAATAAAATTTACGTACAAATATTAGTTTACGGTATCAAATTTCTTAGAGATTATTGTTATTTTCCTGATATATACATTTAGGGTTCATACAAATCGTCATATCCATCCCCTCATTATGGAATGCCATAAAGGGATCGGGGAACGCTGACATACGATAATAACATTTTATTGTATTCGTTCGTTCGGGAAAAGAATTGTATTGAATGTAAGTATTAAAGCTATATTTATAAGATTTTGTAATTTTTTTATGCTGTGTCCCACACATATTAGGATAAGCAGAAGGAAACTAATGTCCAGATGTTCCGTTCTTAACGCATTGTTTAAACGTTACGTTGAGTGGCGATACTGAACGCCGCAATTTGTTTCGTCACCAGTATAAAGAAATGAAAATAAAATATCACCGCAATTGGGGAACGTATAGCATTAAATTGGTACGAATATTGGAACTTGCCTATTCTTCTTCTTGTATATATGTATTGGAGGCTTGTTGTCGCACAGTGGTACAAGTGTGACTGTAACCGACAGGTTGTGGGTTCGATCCCCACTCGAGAAAATGAAATATTTAATATTTTCAAATAATATTTAATGTTTCATTTCTTCGCTCTGGCAATGAGGCAAAAAGGGCGGCGCACTGACACTCAACACGCAATGTAAATTCGACGGAAAGTGGGGAACGAATGTGGAACATAGTGTCTTAACACTAGGTTCCCAAGTTTTCTCTGCCTACCTTGCCACGTGCGGGATACAGCGTGAAGCTAACAATAATTGGAACTAATCGCGATGTGCTTCGGTACCGGAGCGAAAAAATGAAAACATTAAATATTTACGATCACACTTGTTTACAATCACATCTTTGTTCGACTGAGCCGGCAAAATGCATTCTTCCAAAATAAAACATTGAATGATGAGCTAACCTAGATATCATCAAACCAGTTTCATAGTTATTATGCCACATATAATTTAATACTATAGTTAGAGCGGCATGTATGGGAAAGAATCTAAGATGAAATATTGGTAAAGTTAAATAAGAGGTTAATTAATAGCTGTACTATTTTACAGTTAGTTAAAAGTTATTTAGAATCTATACTTATAATAAATCTGTAACTGATCACTGTCTGTACATATATAAAAAAATATCGGTCGTTTATATATGCAGTAGGGCCCAAAAAAAGTGATTTTTAAATGTTTTGTCTGTTTGTTTGTGCGTTTGTACGCCATAATCTCAGAAACGGCTAACCAAATTTGAATGCAGTTTTCACTATTATTTTTTAGCAACCTTCCTTCATCATTTAGTGTTTGTTTTATTTAAATCGCTTGGTAAAAAAAGTCAATTTTAAATATTTAGATCGACAAAATTACTAAAAATTTTCATTTTGCTAAAATTTTAGTTTACAATGTATAAATATTATCATAAAAGTGATGATTTTATTACAACAAGAAAATAATTGGGATTAGTAAATATAATAGTGTAATTCCAGCGGACGGAGCCGCGGACGGGTCGCTAGTATTTAATATATTGAACACTTTTATACAATACTCGTACTTGATAGAAGCGTGTTGTAGTACAAGTATAAGCGTGCGACCTTTGATTCCATTATAAAAAAAAATTGGAAAAGTATTAACCCTAAGTTCAATTTGCCTATACGGCTACATACTAATGCCAATAAGAGAGTGACAAGCTAAAAAATATAGTTGGAGCTCGCTCTGGTAGACAAAGCCCGTGGTTTTGTTACGCCACTCAATAGCCAATAATTCGTAATTCAGGGAGCGTCCGGGGTACGCCCTGGGGAACCTACGTACAATAGGTTCCCTCAGCCTATCCTGATATGTGGAAGAAAGTAACACAAAAAGTTTAACAATTGCATGCCTTCAAATTAATCAAAGATGAAATGTACATTGGTTTGAATTAGAACATTAATCTATAGCGGTCCCGTTTTACGATTAGTTAACAGTTAGTCGAATGATTTTAGTTTATGAGCCTTATTACGTGTGAACGGCAATGGAGTTTACGGTACATTTATGTTTATATCATGTTTAATTTATGTTTATATTCTTAAGTATTTTTCGCAAGGTAAGCAGAGGGAACCTGGGAACCTAGTGTTAAGACATTCCGACTCCGACTCCACTCCAACCCCCACCCCGCGCCGAATTTTAGCATCGCGTGTTGAGTGGCAGAACGACGCTCACTTATTTCCTAGCTCAACACATTTTCCCGCACGTTTTATTATATTTCCTAATTTCTGGGCATTTTACAAAATATTGAATGTTGACTAATGAAATTCAATATGTTATTTTGTCATTCTTGTGAAATAATTGAATTAATACATGGCTCCGAGTGGAAATCGAACACCCCACGTATGTGTTCAGACGCTCTGGCTCTGGCCTACTACGGTCTCAACACGTAATATTATTATTAAAACTGCCGTGATATAGAGGCACAAGCGTGTGACTGTAAACGCGATAGGTTGTGGGTTCGATCCCCATTGGAGGAAACGAAATGTTCATTATTTTTATCGGCCGCTGTAATAATGAGTCTAAAGGCGGCGTTGTCGTCCGCCACTTCACACGCTATAATTTAAATGTTTAGAGGAAAGTGAGCATAGAAATGTCTTAATAGAAACGGAGTATCTTAATATTAGGTTCCCAGGTTCCCTCTACCAACTCCATATACAGTAAAGAGAAATAAATAAATATTTACTAAAATACGGTGTAATAGACGATCCGTTTTATTGAGACTGATTTTATGGACCGATGAAAAATTACGACTCGATCTCAATTTAAGACAAAATTATTTTAATAGAGACACGTTCGTTGGTTATTTATCGGATCTATTTATATGTTAATATTTTGGTATTGATATTTTCATTTTTACGGCCAGAGCTCATAGAAATACGACCTTTTTTAAATAAATTGTTTCAGCATTACGATGTATTCTGTAGCAAGGTAAGTAGAGGTAACTTGGCAATCTAATGTTAACAGTGTAATGAAATGTTTTTCAAATAAGATACTTCCATTCCCCACTTTCTTTCCAAATATTTTAGGCGTTGAATGGTAAAACTCAATGTCGAGCTTTCCTTCGTTATCTGAATAAGTTAATAAAAATATTGAACATTACACTTTATCGATTGGTAATCAAACCCACCACATGAGAATTCACAAATGCACGCTTTGTGCCACTGCGCCACGACAGGCTTTATCTATCTACATACATATTCTACTTATTCTATTTACTTACCAAATGTATTTTGCTTGTATTAAATACCAGAACACTATGTTTCCCGTTTCTCATTCTCATTCCCACGTATAACAAGATAGACAGGCAGATAGGCATAGAGAATCTAGTGTTAAGACACTCCGTTGGCCACGCAACGCCGAATGATGAATTCGAAACTCTTGGCTGGACTTAACGCCACTTTTCAATACATTAGTTCGTATATACCACCCAATTTTTGATATTTTACATGAGTATCAGGCCTTCACATCAAACAAGAAAGAGACAGTTTCAGACGTTTTTCCGCATGCAAGGTTGGCAGAGATAATCTAGGTCAAGTTCGCAAAATGGAATGCCTAGAAAATAATTTTAAAATATTAAATACGTAATGATTTTTAAGCTACACAAAATGACTAAATTATTTACGATTAGATAACAAGTACGAGAGTGCCCAGTTCGAGCATTCATGGAAATTAAAAAAAAAAATGTCAGCATCTTTCTTTAGATAATTACATGCAGTTACACTTATACATATTTTTTAAATATTTCCATGATTACTTTTAGTACATGAGAATTATATATTTGCACATGTCTTCTGACCGTGAGAGTTTGCAGGTGATTTAAATCGATGAGGCTACTTAATGGGACCTTTCCAAGGCCTATAATGACGTCAAATGCATTGTAGGTATAATTTGGCTTATACTTTTATGTGCAGTAGTATTTGACTCTAAGATATATAAAAATCATTCTATTTACAGTATTTTTTTTTATAAAAAAAAATGCAAATAGAAGTTATGGATTAAACTCAGAAATATATTGTTCAATTAGTAAACCATATAGAGCTTTTCTTTCTTTCAGCTTCACGCTGTATCCCGCATTTTACTGGTTGCCTAGCCAGTAATATGCAGGATACAGCGTGAGGGGGTCTAGTAATAAGACTCTCCGTACTTCACTTTTTACCAAAATATCTAGAGTTTACGTGTTGGGCGTAGGAACTCATCGCAGCGCTTGGACTTGCTGCCAGAGAAAGGAAATGAAAATATTCAAAATAGTTTCCCCGAGCGGGAATCGAATCCGCAAACGTTACAAGAATCAATAATACGTATTTATTCTAGCATCACGATGGTATCTAGAACAATTTTATTAAGAAAAAATATATAAGAAGTTAAGTATTCATTTGGAGTAACAATAAAACAAACATAAACTGACGATCGTAAATTTATTCCAAGAAAAATAAAGCTTGGACGTCATCCAAATGTGTCGACCCTTTGTTAGTGGTAATTACATATATTTTTATTGTTTACCTCAAATTAATATAGTAAAATCTTTTTGGAAACAACCAAGAATGAAATACACTTTCTTACGAAAATAAAGAAACGCATATGTATATAGTAGGAATTTTAAAACTAGGTTCCCCAGTTCTCTCTGCCTACCCTGCCGCATGCGGGCTACGCCGTGAAGCTGAAAAAAAGTGTATATAAAACGCGAGTGGCAAATGAAATGAAAAGAAGAAAAACGATTAAAATTTTAAGAGTATATTAAAAAAATACCTTTAGTAGACATGATTGTTTGATAAAAATTAACAACTAGGCATTAACACAAGGTTCACAAGTTTCCTCTGTCTACCTCGCCAAAGGTGGGATACAGCGGGGAAAAAGGCACAAGCAGGCGAAGCCGTGCGGGTCTTCTATTAAGATGTACAAAAGAAAAATATTTGCTAAATACCAATCCTATATCATTCACTTTAGGTTATAACCAAAATACTTTACCCATGAAAGTATTTTTGGTCAAACAAATATCAAAATATGTAAATATTTTCTATCAAAAACCTTTTTAAGTATAATTATTGATAAGGAGAATATAGAATATAGAATTTTTCAAAGATCTATTATGTTTTTATCCACAGGGAAGACACACAATAGTTGTCGGTTCAATCCCGTGTAAGGGAAAGCTTGCTTGAGATTATTTTAATTTGCCGCTGTAGTATTTGAAACCTAGCTGTGGTATTAATTTGCATTCTCCGTCCAGTTCTTTTAACTGGACGGAGAATGCAAATTCTTTTGCTCAAATCTGTTATATGATATCAAACTGAGTTATTGTGGACCTGCACTTTTTTTTTCTTTATGCATTATATCAAGTACAGACTAAAAAATATAGTGACGTGGTTCTTTTTTTGCTATATTGGTTTTAAGCATTTTTAAAAAGAAGCAAAAAAAGCAACTACTCGTTTATTAACTTTCGCTTAGTACATTTGGCAGAGGGAACTTTGTGCTGAAACAAAATATTCATCAATTTTGTAGACGTCGAGTGTAAGTGGCGGAGATGAACGCCGGGCTTTGTCAGAGCATTTATTACTTATACAATAAGGTGCTTATTTTTTTATAGAATTTCAAATAATTAAGTATTCCATGTGACATAGCAGTAAATTTGTTTTATTTATACTTTTTTTTTTTTTTATTTTATTTTTTTTTATGGATAAAACACGGCAAACGAGCGTACGGGTCACCTGATAGTAAGTGATCACCGCCGCCCACGACCCCGCGTAACACTAAAGGAGCTACAGGAGCGTTGCCGGTCTGTAAGTTGGATGGGCACCGGGGCCCGGCATTACCCAATGCGAAACGCAGTGACCAAGGTCACTACTTAACGCCGGTTTTAAATGCCGGGGG
>DWMZ01004973.1:0-11300 GCA_018249855.1 Eueides tales michaeli | reverse complement strand
GGGAACACACCTCTTGTTAGGATAGCGAAATTTCTACAAAATCACGAATTACACGTAAAATTGCCAAATTTGATTGAAAAGGATAAGCTTAGTCAAATTCTTGCGGAGTCGCTTAAAGCGATAGATGATTCGGGCAAAGAGAAGACAGGTGAGTTATATAATGTTATTATGTTTAATTATTATTAAATTTTGATTTGTTAAAGTAAATGACAGAAATTTTGTAACTTCTGTGTTTCTTCTTAAGTATATTAGACTTAATTTATTAAGGGGATAATATTCATGAAATCACATGCATTTGTGTTATTTCTAAATGTTTTTAGTAAATTAGTTAGTAGAGAAGTCAAATCAGCTTGTGAATAAAAAAATAGCCTTAAAAAAGTGAAGGAATATTATTAAAAAGTTTTATAAAAATGACACATGAAAAATTAAATAGTATTTTCAATTTAAATATTTTATGTTGTCATTCCCTCCCCCCCATGTGAGCGATACAGCGCGAATCTGGAACATTTTTTTAGATTTTGTGAGAATTAATAAGCAAATGTATGCTATGTTTTATAACGAAGATAGTCTTTATTACGATTAATAAAATAAGTTTTTTCATTCTATCATTTATATTTCTTAATATATTTAAAAATTTCTGCATTAAGCAAAAGAATAATAAATTAAAAAATATAATTAACAATATATTTTGTTACATTAATTATAATTATATATTATTTACTTATTACGTGAGCGGAAAATGTATGGAGTGACATAACTCTCTAGACTTTCTCTGCCTGTCTAACAAAAAGTAAACTAGTGAGGAATGTGTAGAAAGGCGTGTCATTAGGTCTGTAGGCCTAGCGGATGTGACGTGAACAAGAAACAGTAACAAGAAATAGAGTACACTATTATAATATAGTGGGATCAATGCTTTTACTCTGATTGGTGCTGATTATTATTAGTTTTTGTTATAAGATTGGGGGGAACTTGAGAAAATAGTGTTAAGAGACTTGGTTTCGTTTCCTACTTTCCGCCGAATTTGAGGCATTGCATGTTGAGTGACGTAATTCAACGCCGCGTTTTGCCTTGTTACCAGAGCGGAGAAAAAAAAATATTAAATATTTTCTTACTTCTGCCTACCGTAACGTAGGGATATATGTACGAAATATATATATATATATATATATATATATATATATATATATATATATATATATATATATATATATATATATATATATATATATATATATATATATATGTATATAATCTAATAATATCTTTATTGAATGATTTCATAATAAACCTATACCTAAACCTCTAAATTTGTGGTATAGGGGTACAGAGTGCGACTGTAAACGCGACAGGTTGTGGGTTCGATCCCCGATGTGTTAATGTTATATTTAATATTTCCAATTTAAATATTTAATGTTTGGATATCTTCGCTCTAATAAGTTGTCGTTGACTTCCGCCACTCAACATACAATACGAAAAAAATAAAGTCGGTAACGGATCGGAGTGTCCTAACACTAAGTTCCCAAATTTGATTTGATTTTGAGTGAGTGAGTGGGTAAAAATTAAATAAGCACTAGCTGGGACTTACAAATTTGCAAACCAAATAAAATTAAAGAAAGCTAACATGCTATATCTAGATGTCATATGTATTTAGTACAGTAGTAAAGAATTATAGAAATTGATAGGAAGTATTTGTTCAAATTATTTATTGATTATTCCACATGCGATTGTGTACGTATGTTCCGGTATAACATGTTTCCTTGATTTAGTAATTTGTATTGAATAGAATTATTTGCTTCAATAATGTTATTGAGACCATTATGTCACAGTGGTATAGTGTCAGTAACTAAGTATCAACCCTACGACTGGGTTCAAATTTTAGTTTAAAAGAATATTATAATTTACACTAAAATGTCTGAATCTAAAAACCCACGGTCTTGGATTCTTCGCTCTGGCAAAGAGACAAAGCGCGGCGTTTAATTCCACCACTAAGCACGTAATAGTAAATGAATCGGAAAGTGGGAAATGGTGTACCTTAAGATAAGGTTCCCTATTCCTACCATGTTATATGCAGGATGTGTGAACTACGCTAACGTCTAAAATATATATAATTCTATATATTATCTTAGTTATCTGATCTTGTTGCCAGAACGAGGCTGTAAAAATAATCACAGCACCGAAAATCACTGCACCAAGAAATCGAGCCCATAATCGCTGTGTTTAATCAAACAGTCTTTTCCTTTGCATCATGACGCCATTTAAATTATAATTAAAAATATATATTTTTTCATTTCAGCAACGGGCAGAGGAAAGGGGGATGGTGGCGGGTCATCTATAGCATTGTTAGGATTAATGTTCGCCAAAACCCTGGGCGCAGCAGGTATTGGTGGATTAGGTCTCCTTACTATGAAAGTAAGTATTTTACTAAAACCTCTTTTAACTTTTAATCATTTTTAATTGTCATTATGGTTACATTTGTTTTATTTTTCTTTCTTTTCTACGGTGGACAACATGCAGTGTTGTGTTCTGCCGCTTAACACGCAATGTCTCGAAAATTCACCGTTTATTTAAGTATTTAAATAATACGTTCCTTACTTCATTCACCTCACTTCCGTTGGGTTCTGCCTACTATGATTTGTGGAAATCATTATGAAGCTGCTATTTCTACTCTATTTAAAAATATATATAGACGTAGTGTAAATTTTGGACTATTGAGAGAGAAATTGGTATTATTTTTTTGTGCTAAGACACTCCGTTACCATTATATCCCTCAATATTTGTCAAAACTTGATCCTTTTAAAGGTAGTAGACTTGATCCGCATTCTTTATTTTCAAAACGATGCAGTTATCAAATTTCCATACCGTTAAATATATTATTTTCAAAATCTTTATAGTCGTGTTCATTGCTTCCCATTTGCAGGAGAGTATCATTGTCCCAATGCGAAAAAGCTGTGATAAGTGATAAGCTGGTTTATATTTAGTCAGGGAAATGATTTCTAAGATAAACGTAATCTAGACCTTTTATACAACGCATACGTTAGATCTTACTTGGAGTATGCATCGCCTGTGTGAAACCCACAGTATGATAAATATGTATATATTGAAAATAAGCAAAATAAATTTATACAACGATTAATTTTCAAATTTAAATTAAATAATGCTCATAACCTAAATATATAATTGTTAAAAAGGCGGAGAGTATAGAGTACAAGCTTTTACATAGAGATTCCAGTTATCTACTATGCAATGTTTATATTAAATGGTCAATTTTTAATGCTCGATCAAGAGGCACCTTCGACATTCCCATTCGGAAAACTAATTATGCCAAGAATTGTTTTGTAGAACACATAACAAGTATTTTTGCGAATAAGATTGATTTGACAGACATTTAAAACAGTTTTCACGTAATATTTTCAATAAAATTCGCCAAATTTGAAACTATATTTTTTTTATTTTAGAAAAATTCATTGTTCTTTTTATTTAAACTAGCTTTGTTTTTATTAGTCTAATTACATAAGCGTATGTATATGAGTAAGTATGTGTGTATGTATAGATATTTGTATATTCACCCCATGTTTTATGTATAAGTGGAAACTTTATTGGCCTTAAGTAATGTATTAATGTACATATTGTAAATGCTGTTTTTTTCCCCAATTTGAATTAAACAAATTATCTAACTATATATGAAAGGCCATCGTATCTATGTTGGACGTCTGACTAATGCTCCAATATAAACTGCAGGGAAATTATTTCTTACAAATTTTAATTTACTATATACATTTAAAATGTAAGCGTAAATTAATGGTTGTAGAAGTAGTTGTAATAAAAAATCAGTCGAGTGTGAGTCGGACTCGTCCACCAAGGACGTTACATGATTGATTCATCCATACTGTAAGTCTATATATTGTAGACAAACAGACACGTATATAAAGTTTCAATTTTTTTTATTTTGAAGTACGAAATCCTTAATAACACAATAATACACAGTATTTTTATGATTTTAATAATAGGGAAAAAGAACTTAAATTGCTCCTAGCTCCTATTGTACACCGTCTAAACGTTTTGACTATTAAGCCATGCGTTCTTTTCCATGTATTTCTGTGATGTTCATCCTGAAGTAGATTTAAATGGTTTTCGGCTCGCATTATGCATAGTCAAGGGGCCTTGGGTATTGAATTCTTGTGCGTGCGTACGTAATGTCATCTACAAGGAAGGGAAGGATGATAATCGTACTAAGCCTTATGCCATCTTTGAAAACATGCCTTAAATGGCATGGACTTAGGTAAAATGACGTATTGTAGGGGATATCTTATTAATCTCGTTCGTATTATGAGGGTTCTACTGTAATTTGTGCGCGAGTTGGTATTGGGCGTCCAGCCATGTCATTAAGAGACGTTCCTCTCCGTCGCACAGGCCTTTTTTACATATACTAGCGACTTAGCCACGACTTTGTCTGCTAGTTCTTGTTAATTTATAGTAGCCAAAATATAGAAAATTATTATATAAATTGTGTGGGGAACGGAACGGAGTGTCTTAACACTAGGTTCCTAAGTTCCCTTTGCCTACCCTACTATATGCACGATGCAGTGTGAAACTGTATTTCCATAATTTGTATAATTGTGATGATACTATATTACTGAAAAGTTTTATTTCAATCTGTACAGTAGTTTTCTGATAAAAGTGGAACCAAAATTCAATTTTTCACATTTGTAGTATTAGTAGGACGAGAGACAGGAACACAATTTCGCCCGTTTAAGCGTTGATCCGCACCTAGGAAGGAGAAATACTAATTTAGAAGACGTATAAAAATTTGAACGTAGCAGGATTTGAACCAACGCCTTTTGAAAACCGGCCAAGTTCTGAATTAGTATTGTAGTCTATGTCTTATTCTAATATATAAGATATATTTCTGTTAAGTCAATTTTGCTTGAAAATTAAACATCTGTTTCATTCTCGTTCAGATATTTTCACATTTACAACATTATTTTTACTAATTTTTAAGTATCAAACGTACTAAATAATTATTTTATAACATTAGTTGAATTTGTAACATAAGATTCTATTATGAAATTGTATAGTAAAATTTTTAGTAGTAACTTTTTTTACAAACATCTAAAATGATTGGACTATAACCATAATATTAAACATTAAGAGCAAACTTTCTTTTCTCAAAGAACTGGCCGTCACGGCGCTTGCGCATACCGCGATAGCTCTTACCAATTTCTATACAATTGTAGTATTGAAAAGTGAATTGTTGTACTGTGTTACAGTTATATAATTAACATTTCTGGTAGTTTAAATTTTAGGCATAGATTATTTTCATTTAGTATCTTTTTAAAGATATTCTATAATTTAATTTAACATTATTTATACAAGGCAACATTCGTTCCTTTTAACATTTTTGAAAAGTTATTGCATACTTAGCAAAGAAAATAGTATTTTTCTTTGCTAAGTATGCAATAACTTTTGTGTATGATATTCTATAATTTAATTTAACATTATATATACAAGGCTACATTCGTTCCATGAATCATACATTAAAAACCGAAGCCAAGGCGAAAGTTTTATATAATTCAATTCATAATGGATCATTTTATAATCGAGCTTTACGCTTTATTCCCCATATGACAGCGTGGGTAGAGAAAACTTGGAAACCTAAAGTTAAGAGTGTTCCATTTTTCAATTTCCGGCAATTTTAACGCATTGCTTGTTGAGTGACGTCGGATTCGCCTTGCTACCAGAGCAAACAAAATAAAAATACATTTCACTTTCTCGGGTTAGAATAGAACCCGCAACCTGTTGCAGAATTTTAGGCCTTGTCAAACAGTAATTTTCATTTAAACAGTAACATCACATATAATATATAAATATTTCACCAAAAGGCTATAGGAATTACTCAACTGCCTACACTGTCATAATGATAAATTACTTTGGCACGGGAAAGCTTCACGTCAGCCTTATTTATGGGAACGTAAACAACATGCTTTTATATATCTTATTTACATAGTATGCATTGCTAAGGAAATCGATATCCGACCTAACATGTAACTTTAAATCTTTTAAATAAGTGGGCAGTGGACATATTGGCTTAAATTAAAGTTTTTTTTTATTGTCATGCTGTATCCATTCAATGGCAGGATAGAGACTCTTCGCCGAATTTGAGGCCTAGGTGTAGTAGAGTGTTAAGTAGCAGAACTGAACGCGTTGCGTAATTACCAGATATTCATTACCAAATAAAAATATTATTTTAAGTAAAATAAAAATATTATTTTAATTCCTAACTCTGGTAAGAAGACGAATAGCGTCGTTTAGTTCCGTCACTCAAAACGCAATGTGTGAAAAAATTGACGATACATGAGGAACAGAATGAACTCTAAAGTTATTTTCCTGTATTGTAAGATGCAGAATGAAAGAAATAAATAATTATAAATATATATATATATATATATATATATATATATATATATATATATATATATATATATATATATATATATTAAGGCCATCATAGCCCAGAGGTGCTATTCTAGTTGTGGGTTCGATTCTCACCAGGAGAAAAAAAATATTTTTTATCATTTTTTCTCTATCTTTACGCTGTATCCTGCACATAGAAGGGTATGCAGAGAGAATTTGAAACCCTACTGTTAAAACACTCCGTTCCATTACTCATTTTCCGCCAAATTTGAGGTTAAGCGTGTTGAGGCAGCGGAATTCAACGCCCCACTTTGCTTTTTTGCCAGAGCGAAGAAAAAACATTTAATATTTAATTTGAAAATATTAAATATTTCATTTTCTCAAGTGGGAATTGAACTTTCAACCGTTAGCATACAGTACCCCTGCGCCATGCCATTCCTGATATACTATTATGGCATTAAAAATCCTAAATTAATATTTCCAGGCATTAGCTGTATCAGCATTAGCCCTAATGCTTTCCGCTATTGTAGGCGTAAAGAAACTGACTTCCCACGACGATCACGATGATCACCAAGTCATATATGCGGGTCACCACGGTCACCACCGGCGAAGGAGAGACTTGGATACGCCTCTACCTTACCAAGGCTGGACTGAATATCAGTAGTTAATATGTTATTTATTTTATTTATTGTTATTTTTATATTGTAATATAATGTTAATTTATTTTTTGTTGTACGATTTCTTTTATTTTTACCTTGTGTCTTTATGAATTTATTTATTAAATTTGGTTAGAGAGGCCTGTCGTGGCGCAGCGTTACAAAGTTCCTCTGGCTTCCCTGCAATATTAGGGTATAACAACGTGAAGCTGAAAAAAAAAACAATTTTTAGACAAAACTATACTTACATACCTATTAACCTTAGAAGAATTAATAAAATTCAAATACATCTAAACGTTCACGTAAGGACATCCTGTCATGTATAAATCCACCCGAGTGAGTACAAGAAAAGACTCGCTGTTCAAATACCTACTTCAACCTCACAGAGCTCCTCCTCAACAGTCCCTGGTCGATGACCATATGGTCTACTAGACATGGCTATTTAAGCCTTTTTTTTAAGCTTCACGCTGTATCCTGAACATGGTAGGGTAGGCAGAGGCCACTTGTGAACCTAGTGTTAAGACACTCCGTTTCGTTCCCCATTTAATTCATTATTTAAATCGCGTATTTAAATTATTTAAAGGTTGCCATCCAAATTTAGATAAAATCTTTCAATTTTCATGTAAACCCAGAAACATAACAAGCGATTATTTAATATATAATCAGCAGAAGCAGATTTTAAAGCAGAGGTTTAAAATTTCTTTATTATGATAAATATTGTGATAATAAAGAAATAATTTGAGGTCAGACATGGCAAAGTTTGTGCATCGACTCCCATTCGAAGAAATGAAATATTTAATATTTTCATTTTTTCTCTAGTACCGATATAAAAACGGACCGTTAACTTCCTCCACTCAACACGAAAAATGTGGGGAATGTACATATCTTAATACTCCTAGTAGTTAGTAGTTTAATGACTTAATTCTAGGTTCCCGTGTTCCTTTTGCCTGGTATGTGTAGGATACAAGCGGGAAACTAAAAAAAAATTAGGTTAACTATTGACATCAACTTGAACGTCCCATATCAGTGAACGCAAAAACATTATTATCTGTGTCATTATGCGTCTTCAATAATTCCGTATCTCATAAAACCAAAATTATGCCCAATATATCTGCCAATTCATGATTTTGCTGATATCTATAAAGATATGACTTAGGATCTACTTATGTTTACCTTACCGTAAATAAGTATTTACGGTCCACGTTAATATGACCACGTTTCTTGATTTCATGCTCATACTAATTGATTTAAAACCCTTGACGTTTTTGCTGTGATATGAAAATCAAACTTCAAAGGGAAACAGAGAAAAGATACTAAGACACCATATTTCAATTATAATTATATTTTATTAAGTATAATCAATAAATGGTTAAAACAAAAAAAAAATACCCTGCATTATTGATAAGAGAATGAAATTTTTGTTTCCGTGGATTTGATATTTACATAATATAAGTCTGAAGCTTTATTATTTATAACGAGCTAGCGGCCTCCTCACGGCTTCGCCCGCTTGAATTACAGTATTTTATTTACTAGTCTCAATTGCTTACGTGTTCTAATATCTTTACCATTTTTAAGGCAATGATGTTCAAAGTTTATAACCTAAAATTTCAACTAAATATTTTAAATTGAATGTGAATCAGTCACATTTTTTATGAAAATTTGAAAAAAAAAACAAATATTTAGGGAAGGTTGTCAAAATATAATACTAAAAACTGCATTTGCAACGCACAGAAAAACTGACAAAAATAAAAAAAAAAAACACTATTTTGGGCTCTCTTACATTAATAAACGAGTCAAACGAGCTAGTATTTCGAAAAGTTTTGTCAAGTTTAAAGGTAATTTAAATGAATATCAATATGACGCCTACTGGTGGTATATATTAAAACTACCTAAAAACATTTTTGCGACTTAGCAATTAACAACAAGTAGCGCCATCTAGTGAAACCTGTCAAAATTTCTTATATATATAAGAAAGTAATCAGCAGTTCACACAGGTAGATATAGGCAGCGCTCAAAAAATTTTTGTGATAACATTACTTACCCACTCGCGAAAAAGAATATTTCCACTATTTTAAAATAAGAAAATAATAAAATGTGCGACGTTAATTTCTGCCATTCATCGGAGTGTCTTGACCCGTGTCGTTGCGCAGGAGCACAAAATCTGCTACAGGTTCGATTCCCACTCAAGGAAATTAAATATTTAATAATATATTTGGCGAAGAGCGGGGAATAGAACGAAGTGACTCTAGATTCCAATTTCCCCCAGCCTACCATGCCATTTGCGGGATATAGCGTGAAGCTCAACAAAAATATAAAATAAGTATGCAATTATATAAATGTATATTTTCAAGCATGTAGATACTTATATATGTTCAATTTAAGATATTAATATTAGTAAATAGGTTGTTACGACAACGTAATTTGGTATTTAAATTAATTTTAATTTTTATTTATTTGGCAACACATACCTCCTAAGGTCGTAGTGGCGCAGCGGTGCCAGTATCCTACTGTTGACGTTATAGTTGTGGGCTCGATTCTAACTCGAAGCAATGAATTCTCGAATTTCTCAATTCTTTATAACTCAACATACTAGAAAAATGTCTCCAAAATTAGATTGTGCGTAAAGAAGATTTTAATGAGGTAATTTATTGTAGGTTACTCCTGCCTACTTTGTTCAATATGTAATGCATTCTAAAGCTGTGAAACAAAAATGTTTTATATTTGTTTTTTTTGTGTGCAATACAGACTGTTGTATTCCATATTATTTCTTAGAACATAATTATAATTATATTAAAAAAAATAATAAATATGTAAAAAATAAATAATAATAACAATAAAAATATGGAAAAAGAAGATACGAGCTAAAATATTTGTAGAATTATAGGTTTTTTAAATTAAAAAAATCATGAGTGCCAAAGTTCTAGATCTTCTCTGCATACCATACTATAATATTCTACAAAAAGCGTAATGCATAGAAAAATGATGCCCAGTAGGAATTGAATCCGCAATAACCGTCTGATCAGTTATACATTTTCTAAGGCTAACACAAAGATTTTCGTAGATATTATATTAGTATACTTGATAAAATAATACAGATTTCGTATATTTGACATATATAATACTAGCTGTTACCCGCGACTTCGTCCGCGTTCACTATTTTGGTCATAGTGACTTACACATAAATTATAGATACATGCTGTCGCGGACTTTTATTTAGAACTATTTAAGATAAATAATCCTACAGTAATCTACCTATAATTATCTTTATGTAACTCACTCCAACGTTAAAAAAAGTTTTTTTTAAAATCGGTGTTCCCATCTTCGAGTAATCTGAGAAACATGCTACATACACTACAAACGTATGTTCCTCAGATTACTCGAACCTTCTCCTTTTTTGAAGTCGGTTAATAAAATGAGATGATAGTCAGATACAGATCTCCTAATTGCGTTGCCCTCGATTTCTCCAGGATTCCATCATTAGATCCTGATCTCCTTACCATGGGACTAATTGTGAAATATACCCTCTCGAACAAAAAAAGAATTTTGAAAATCGGTCCACCCATCTTCTAGTAATCGGGGAGCATAAAAAGAATCTCTTTTTTTATGTCGGTTAAAAATCCCTATAAATTTTAACTTATTATGTTATTTTGATATTGAAGCTATATTACTGCAAAGTTTCATGAAAATCCGTTCGGTAGTTTTTGCGTGAAAGAGTAACAAACATACACACATCCGTACAAACTTTCGCATTTTTAATATTAATAAGATAAGATAAGATAAGATACTATTCATATATAAAATATTTTTTTCCTCTTGATAAAACCTCACACTGTGATGGTACTTAGTATACATGGAAATAGCTAAAAAGTGGTAAGCAGCGTGTGCACCTATAGTTTCTAATAAGGCCAACTGTAAATTGTGTAGCGTCCGCAAAAAAATCCAAGATTTCGGTTTTTTTTACATCAGTATATTTTTTGTTCCGGTTGGGTATTCCGCAAATGGCAAAGTAGGCAAAGAGTAACCTTTACTCTCCGCCTACCCGGCCATTTGCATTCTGTAACCTACTTTCCGCCGAATTTAAGGCACTGCGTGTTGTGTGCCGGAACTAAACGCCGCGCTTTTCCTTATATAAGAACGAAACATTTCTTCAAGTGGAGAACTAATCCATCGCGTTGTTCGCGTTTACAATCACAGCGCCACGGCAGGATTCAAAATATAATAATTATTAAAGTA
>DWMZ01004972.1:0-11302 GCA_018249855.1 Eueides tales michaeli | reverse complement strand
ACTCCCACGCCCACTCCCACGCCCACGCCCACGCCCACTCCCACGCCCACGCCCACTCCCACGCCCACTCCCACGCCCACTCTCACTCTTACGCCCACGCCCACTCTCACTCTTACGCCCACTCCCACTCCCACGCCCACTCTTGAGCTGACAAAGGCGCTCGAAGGCCATGGACAGACGATTACCGCCCTCGCGGAGTTCATCAAAGGGAAATCCAACGTACATGGAAATATCCGGAGGTATGTTGCCTCTCTTAGCAGCTCATTTGAGATGATTACTGGGGTACTGGAAAAATGCATCCAAGTAAACCATGAAATGGAAACCATGAAGCTCAATGTAGGTGACTATGAAATCATAACCCAGCCGTCCATACGATACCTAGGAGTAATGCTTGACCAGAGAATTAATTTTAAGGACCAAATCAAGCACGCTGCAACTAAAGCATCACAGGTTACAGCTATATTATACCGGCTCATGCCCAACATTGGGGGCCCCAGGCAAAATCGTAGGGGGCTATTAACGGCGGTAACAACATCAATACTTATGTATGGGGCGCCAATATGGAATGTTGCACTACGCAAAGAAGAGTCGCGGCGGATTTTGGCCTCGGTCTACAGAGTCAGTACTTTACGAGTAGTTAGTGCCTTTCGTACAGTCTCGGGTCTTTTTTATTTCAACGCCTCGCTTTATTCCGCACATGGCAGGATAGACAGAGGGAACTTGGGAACCTAGTGTTAAGACACTCCCTTCTATTTCCCACTTTCCGCCAAATTTGAGGCTGCGTGTTGAGTGCTTTTTACCAGAACAAAGCAATGAAAATATTCAACATTTACATGACAATTTTTAATATTTTAATTCCTCGAGTGGGAATCGAACGCACAACCCGTGGTGTTTACAGTCACACGCTTGTGCTCCTGCTCCACGAAGATCTCCAAAAATGTTTAATCCACCATTTAGTTGTGGCGGATTTCGGAAGATGCGGCTTGTGTGATAGCAGGTATGGTTCCTATAGCAATACTTGCGGACGAAAGGAAAAGACTTTTTTTTTTTTTTAACGTGAGGAAACCCTTTTACAGGTACGCCACCCGAGTGGGAACTCGAGTGGGTTATGTGAGACTAATGGACCGGCAGATATAGGCCGTACCCACACACTACCCACTAAAACCTCACGGTGCTCCTCCTCGCCGCCACAGGCCGGGGCTATGGGTGCCAAGGATTCGTCCATAACCTCGGCGGCGGGAGCCTGCTAGGCACGTCTCGGAGTTAAGGGTGATGGGTCACCCTCGACGGCCTGCTCTGAGTAGCGCGCGGGAGCATCCTGCGCGCGCCTACTCGGGCCAGGGTAGTAGGCGATCAGCTTACGAAAGGAAAAGCCTACACCAAGGTAGAAGTTTTAACCTAGAATTGGAGGGGTCTGAATTACGAAATGAAGGAAGACAAAAGAGTCTACAACAATGGCAATCGCTCGGGGATGCGTCAGTTAAGGGCCGATGATACCACATATCAAGCCATGGATAAGCCGTGGCCTTGGAGAACTAAACTACTACCTCACACAGATGATCACCGGTCACGGCTGCTACCGGGAGTACCTGTATAAGTACAAACATGAAGACTGTCCCGAGTGCCCTGGGACACCCGAAGATGCGGAACATGTATTTTTTGTCTGTCCCCGATACAATGAAGACAGAAGATCATTAGAGGAACACACACACACACACGCGCACGCACACACACACACACACACACGCACGCACGCACGCACACAGGCACGCACGCACGCACGCACGCACGCACGCACTCACACTCCCACACTCACACTCACACACACACTAATATATAAGAACATATACTATCATATTGTTAAGTATGGCGGTTGCGAACATGAACAAATGAATGAAAAATGAACAAGAATGAAGAACTTGGAACATAAAAATGAACAGGTTCTTTAAACTGAGCATATTGTTCATTCCCGTTCGCAAAATAGAACTGTTCTAAACACTCCTAGTGTTGTGGTGTTGTTGTTGTTTATAAAATTATAACCTAAATGTACAAATGTTTTTTAAATATAGATAAACATTATCATATATGTTTTAATGTAACATAGTATACTGAATTGGGAATAGAGTAGATTAATTATATAGAATTTAAATTTTATTTCAAAATGAATCCTATGACGTAAGTGTATAATATTTATAAATTGTTAAATTTTATTTTAACAATTTACATCTAAACAACTTAACATTTTTCTTTTTATAGAAACGTAAAAAATGTTTTAAAACTAAGTGAAAGAGAACTTGCCGGAAATTCTAAAAGTTCATGGCATGATCAGTATCAAGATAGTGCATGGATATTCGTCGGAGGCTTGCCGTATGATTTAACTGAAGGTGATGTCATATGCGTTTTCTCACAATATGGTGAAATAGTTAATATAAACTTAGTCAGAGATAAAGCTACAGGCAAATCAAAAGGTTTTGCATTTATTTGTTATGAAGATCAAAGATCTACTATACTCTCAGTGGATAATCTCAATGGAATAAAGGTAAAGTTGGCCTTATTTGCCTCAAATACTAAATAGATGCTGTAGTGGTGCAGTAAGAGATTCTTTAACTCTATGTGGATTTGTTACTGCCTTTGGAAAATGATTATTTTTAAATGATTATCAGTTCCTCATTTTGGTAAACAAAGTGTGAGTTCATCAAGTTCCACTACTTAAATTTTGTGCATAAAAATTGGGTGTGAAATTGTAAAAAATTATAAACCTACTTTATTTAAAAAGATAATTTTAAAAAAGCTTTAATTTTTACTAAGAGAATACATATTAATTAATCAAAGATATTAGACTATTATATAATAGTCTAATATCTTTGATTAATTAATAAGTATTCTCTTAGTAAAAAAATATATAATTGCAGATTTTGGGAAGAACAATTCGTGTAGATCACTGTGAACAATATAGGGCGCCAAATGCTGATATGAGTAAAATAGATGAAGTAACAGCCTCTATAAGAACACAGGGTTGTGCACCATCTATATCGGTAGACCAAGTGTCTGTTAAAAATGTATGTTGAAATATAAAATATAGAAAATTAATAATATTACCAATATTATTGTCATTAGATTCAAATTAGAATATGTTAAAGATAATCAAATTAACACTGTGCTCTGCTTCTTAGCAACAAGCAAAGCAAAGTGTCTTAAATAAGCAGGAAATGAGCTAATGGCATGATGCTTGAAACATTTTTTAAGTGGCATTTGAACCACATTATTATTTCCTCAGGTGGGCATCAATCTCACAATCTTTTGCATTTTAACTTGTGTAAGTTTAAATGCAAAAGATTGTGAGATAAATATTTTTAGGTCTAATATGGTATTAGATCTAGAAAATATTTAGATACAAAAACCACCCTTGCATCTCCTAGAAACTGTATGTGTCCTATAACAGTTTCAATTTTATCTAACTAGACTATCTCTCTGTCTAATCACGGATACACAAAGAAATAATCAAGGTGCATTTTTAATTTAAATAATTTGAACATTTTTAGCACACCTTCAAAATATTTATAAAATGTTGTTCACTACTCTTTTTATAATTGACACACAATTTAGGCTGGCTTCCCTATTCTATGTATATCCACTTTGTTTAAGACATTGGTACACTGATAGGGGCTAGTGTTAAGATACTTCATTCACTTTCCACATTTTCCATCAAATTTTCTAAATCTCGTCGCTTATTGCTGTGCTGTCTTGTTAAAGAAAGAAAATCGTTATAATATCCAATGTAAGAATCAAAACCACAATAATTTCATTTGTTGATAAAGTGGAATTTGTTGACTATTTTTTTTTTTTCAGCTTCATGCTGTATACACATGGCAGACTAGGCAGAGGAAACTTTGAAACTTATTGTTAAGACTATATGCTTATTTGAAAACGCAACACTCCGTACCGTTTCCTCACCGCTTAACTTCAGGCCTTACGTGTTGAGTAACGGACCTCAACACCGCTCTTTACCAGAGGGAATAAATGAAAATAAGAAATATTTAATTTTCTCGAGTGGGATCGAACCCACAGCCGGTCGCAATTACAGTCGCACGCATGTGCACTTGCGCCACAATTGAAACTGATTTATTTATAAACACATGTACATTATTCAGGAAGAAGTGAAAACTGAAAAGGAACAGAAAGAGAAAAAAAGGAAGCACAAAGAAAAGAAGAGCAAACGGAAAAAGAAAAGGAGTAGGTCAAGTTCAAGTTCTACTGATTAAAAAATAAGCACCACTATTATATTTTTTTTTATTGAGTGATACATACATTTATTATAATAGAAAAAAATGAGATCAATAATACTTCTTTTAAATGCTTAAAAAAATATATAAAATTGAAATGTTGACACTTATGATTTCTGTAACAAATATTTTAAGTAGTTTTGAATCTATATTTCCTAAAATAAAGTAAACACTATTTAAAGAGATATTAATAATTTTAGATAGTTATTAAATATTAAAGGATACACTCACTTTATATCAAAATTTTGACAGAAATTCATGTATTATAATAATTCTTTAATTCTTACTCTTAATATTCAATAATATCAATACTGTGGAAAAATAATTCTTATACAGTACCATGTAATTATAATTAATTTAAATTATTAGATGATAAATAAATTTTCCAACACACTATGCAACAATTATTTACCTACCTTTAATTATACAGACAAAAACAAGAATTTACTTAGAATTATGGTTTCAATATTTTTTTTATATGAAATACAAATAAAAACGACGTTTAAAAATTTAAAGACAACTTTAAAAAATCATTTATATATTATCGTTAAATATTCTTATTAAGAATGTTCTTTATTTCAACTAATATATCTTCATTTGAATATGCTATAATCCCATTTTTATTGCAATATTCTTTAGTATCTAAACCTTTTTTGTCATTGTAAGTAATTTCTTCGAAATTATTGTAGCTTATTACATTCCCACCCTTTGCAAGTAGAATGGCGTGAGGGGCACATGTATCCCATCGAAATGTAGTCCCTTGTGAAACTATGTAAGCTGAAGCCTCTCCTACAAATATTACAAAAAGTATTTTATTTATTTTTAAAAAATGTTAGAAATTCCACACTTAGAAAGAAAAATACTTTTTAGAAAACATAAAATTTTGAATGTAGCAGTTGAACCTGCGCCTCTTGATATAGATCAAATTCTCTGACCACTAAGCCATACATTCTCATCTAGCTACGTCGAAATGATTAAATTGTTGATTACCTAAAGCCACTTTCATCAGCTTGTGACCAGCACCAGGTAAATATTTTACAAGCCATCCAGAAGATGTGAATTTTTCTATCACTTCGGGCTTTTCTGAACTACTCATTAAGATTATTTTCTCTTTCACTGTCATTTGTTCTTCAGAAAATGCGTGGACATCGTTATAACTCACGCCCCAGACAATATGTCTTTTGTCACTGGAAAAAAGTGAATTAATTTAATTTAATTAAATATTTTAACTGTTTTATTACGAATATGATTTCTTTTTTAAATATTAACCACGGACAAAGATCCACGGAAGAAGAGGCATGTCGTGGCGCAGATGCACAAGCGTGTAAATATAACCGACAGGTTGTGGCTTCGATCCCCAATGAAGGAAACGAAATATTAATATTTCTAATTTAAATATTTAATGTTTCATTTCTTCGCTCTGCAAACAGGGCAAAAGCGCGGCGTTGAGTTCCGCTACTCAACACGCAATGCCTCAAAATTCGCCGAAAAGTGGGGAACGGAAGTGGCACGGAATGTCTTAACACTAGGTTCCCAAGTTCCCTCTGTCTACCCTGCCATGTGCGGGATACTATATACATTACAACATTACATTACAACACTACATTACATTACAAGTATATAATATCAAAACTTTTTTACTTTATTAGGAAGCGTATTAACATTAAAACAGCAGCATGTGAACACGCGCCTGTTGAATACTGTCCGAACGCTCTGACAAGTAAGTCATATATTTCCATCAAGCTTCGTCAATATTCTTATACGTTTGTTTGTTAGATTTAAGTTGTTAGCATTTTTGTAGGGAAATATTTAGAAATTTCCGCTACCCAAATAAAATTGCCTCGAAAGATCGAAAGTAAAAAGTCTACGTGATGAACTTTAAATGATAACATTATTTATTAATGAGAGAATGCTATTGAAGAAAATTAACAAAATTAGAGTCCGTACTTTCACCATCAGAACGTATAGTTCTGATAAAACATTTTTCGTTCTAAAGTTTGGGTTTACATTTCCGATTCGTAAAAAGTTTATTAACTTAAGAATCTACAGTACATATAAAGGAGAAAATGAAAAGTAACAGTCATACTTTATCACGGAATAAAACAATAATAAGATTATTTTTTTAAATACAAAATGAGTACTTACACCAGCAATTTCCATTGTGGCAACTGTTACAAGTCATGCTTTTTTTGCTTCACCTACAATAGGCATGATGACAATTTTTTTACTCCTATTAATTAATGTTTATAGAGCTCTTCTTTTACCGAAAAAATTATATTTCAGCAAAAAACTAAGCGTAATACTAAATTTAAAAACGTATAAAAATTTGGACGAAGCAGGATTTGAACCTGCGCCTCTTGAAAACCGAGGACCGGATGGCTTAGTGGTCAGAGCGCTTGAACGGTTTTCATTAGGCGCAGGTTCAAATCCTGCTTCGTTCAAATTTTTATACGTTTTTAAATTTAGTATTTTTCTTTCCCAAGTGTGGAATAACACTTTAAAAATAGTAAAAATATTTAATAAACAGCATTCTCTCTTGCCAAACGATAATTCTAATTATCTTTGGGTAGCGGATATTTGTAAAAATCTCCCTACAGAGATGCTAGCAACATAAATAAGTTGTAACAAGCGTATAAAAATTTCGACAGAGCTTGGTGAGGACGGATGGCTTAGTGGTCAGAGCGCTTGAACGATTTTCAAGAGGCGCAGGTTCAAATCCTGCTTCGTCCAAATTTTTGTACGTTTTTAAATTTAGTATTTTTCTTTCCTAAGCGTGGAATAACACTTTAAAAATAGTAAAAATAACTAAGCGTAGGTTACAAAATTTTACACTCTTTTGTATGAAAAAAATATTTGGCGCTAAAACGCGCTCAGGTGTCATGGCGGTCGCTATGACGTCACGTCTACACAGTGTTAAGGGGTGTCCACTTTCACAAAACATCTATATTTTTTTCGATTCGATATATCGAAACTATACATCGATATGTTTGTGTATTGATCGAAAACATCGATATTTTTCAACGTATTGATCGAAAACATCGATATTTTCTACAAATAGAGTACTTTTATGCTTACATACATACTTCTTTTTTGCGAAAAAAATATCGATACATGTATGCGATACATCGTTTCAATCCGATATTATCGAATCATCTAATATCGAATGTAATATCGATATATTTCATCCGATATACCAAATATCGAATCAAATTCCATTTCTTTATATTATATTTACTTATTCTTTTAAATCTGCAACATTGTCAACTTGAGTAAAAATAAAACGAAAAAATCCAGAATATTGATACCTAGCCTTTGCAATAACGATACGAAGACATGACATAATAGGGCAGCGCTAGTGGCAAAACTTTTATAATCTGTGGTTGTGGCAGCATTTGGGCTACCCAAATGCCAACTTTTCTATTTTTTTCTTACAATAAAGATAAATCAATAAAATGGTATCCATGGTTTTTTGTTTTGGAACTATTATTCATTCATCATTGGTTTAATTTTCAGTGCAATATAAATGCAGTTAGTACTGAAATTTCAGTAAGAGATTTGGAGGGCAATTTATTAGTTTTTAAGGGTTCCAAAGTATCAAGCTTTTATGAATTTTGGAACTAAGTAGTAACTTACAATAGAAATAAAATAAAATTTAAAAGTTGCATTTATAAATATTTCTTTTTTTTAGAACATTCATATATATTTCATGAATAAAATCATTGCTACTGTTATTGTATTTCATTTCATACAAATGAGTTTTACTTATATACCTATTGATTGTCAATTCTGAAATGGTAAGGGGATTTCTTACCCCTAGAGTGAGGACTTGCATATGACTGGTTTTGTTTTATTAAGTATAACTTACATACTTAAGAATAAAAACCAATGTCACCTGTACAAAACCAGCTAGGAGATTGAGCTAATCAACAATTTTCCTCCCTAACAAAATATTTTACTAGGGTAATTTTATTTTACATCTATTCTTTAGCAAGACCAGTGCAAATCGCAAAGACCAGTGCAGCCTGGCAGAGAAAGCCTGGCATTAAAACATTTTCATCCTTGCTTTATGCGCAAAGAGTAGTCTATCTTCTAAAAATGGGAAATTATATAATTCTTATACCTGGGGTCGAGATTGAGCCTACAATTATGACCACATCCACATATACAATCAGATATACTACTGCACCATGATGGCTTTATAGCAGTTAATTTATTTAAGTAATATTCTTATTTGTTTTAAGAAAGGATAAATTTTAATCTACCACTCACATCTGAGAAAATGGTTTATTAATAACTCCTATAACAGGCTTGCCAGAAGATCGTAGATAGGCACCAATAAGTACAGTCACACATGATAATCCATGGCCAGGTTTGGCATCACCTTTAACACCAGATATAAATTCTGCTGTGCCGTCTAAAGGGATGTAAGTAAAATATTATTATAGAATAATATATGAATCCAATATACTGCTCATTTGGTGCAACTTAGATGTAATTATAAATAAACAAGTTAAATAAGAAAATATATGCAGAAAGATGTATTAAAGAACTTGATTATCTTTCATTGCACCAAATGAGCTATATTAAATAATTTAATGTATATACATTATTTTCTACTATTCAGTTGTAAAAGATCTTATACATGTGCAATTGTAAATTTTAATATAATTCTCACCAATTGGATCAATCCATATTCCTAAGTCAGTAGTGTCAATGTAGGGGAGACCAGATGGAACACTTATATCCCAATTAATATCACCGTGGGCTGCAGCAGCCATTCTTTCAGCTGTAGCTGCTGGTAGTAGACTCTGAAGTAATTTAGATGTCTTTTCTTGATCATCTTGCAATTTAATTGTTTTGCCACCAATTTCAGAAGATTCCTCTCCTGTGACATAATTAGAAAGTTCTGGGAATTGTGTAATAATAACAGATTTAGATGCCTCCTGCGCTAAGACATCAGCTAATGTTTTAAAATCTTTATCAAAACGAGAATTTGCTTCATTGTCACATTTTTCAGTGACTACAAGTGTTTCAGCATTTGAATGTTCACAACACGATCTGGCTACATTAGCTGCTTTTTCGGAAGCCTTTATTAATATTTCTAAAACGTTTGCCATATTGTTTAATACTTGTACGCAATATGCAATAATTAGATTTATTTTTTTATTAATATTACTCTAATAAAGTAAAGCAAGTAAAACGAGTCTTATCTAGTATTAAAAATGAAGATTCAAGTCTACAATATTGATTTCTAATTATTTATAGAATCTCTTACTTTTACTTATTGATTATTATTAGAGACATAAAATGTGTGATAAATAGTTTAAAATCGTTTAAACTAGAGTATACGAACAATATATATTTTTTTTCAATTTTGCAACACACAAAAGTAATCATTTGTTTTTAAATATTAAAACTGAAAGCGGCCACGCTTTCCGAATTGTGCTCACATCGCTTATGACGTTTACACTGCTAATGTGGGGTCCGATATAGAGAGCGCGCAAACATCGGTTAGCAGTATTAATAATTCGAACCACTTGTGATTGTGTTTACGAATTCAATAAGTTAAAATATTAACCTGACAGAGCATTTTTGATATAAACATGAGAATGTGGTGTAACAGACAAAGATGGTAAAATACTTGTATTTCAAGCATTTACCACAATCAAGGAAAGTGACGATAGTGGCATTGACGTGGAAGATATATTAAACGTCAAAATAACGTCAATGCTTACGATGCTAACGCTCCGACCCGTCACTACTGTAAGCTCTAGGTACTGACGTCACACGTGACGTCATAGCATTAACATTAAAAAATGTATGTATTTTTTTATATTCCACTTACTAACAAGTTATTTAATCTGTAGATTTTAAGCCAGAGTTCAATTTAGTCCGTTTTCCGAATTGTGCAAACAGCACTTACGCAGTTTCAACTTCTAACGTGGGTTCCCTTTTAGTGAGCACGCCTACGTCTATTAGCAGTACTACTAATTCGACTAACTCGTGAGTGTGCTTACGGACTCAACAAGTTAAACGTAATCGAACAGAGTATTTTTGGATATAATGGTGAAATGCTTGTATTTCAAGCATTTTCCGCAATCGAGGAAAGTGACGACAGTTACATTGACGAGGAACGTCAAAATAATGTCAATACTCACGATACTAAAGCTCAGTTCCGCCAATACTGTAAGCACTAGTCAAGTCACATGTGACGTCATAGACACACGAATTATAGCTCACGGTGGTACGCACGATTCGGAAAACTCCTTAGTTCAGTTCTTTAGTTATGGCGTTACGAGGATGCCAGTTAAGCACAAAATCACTTCGCAAATTGTTTAACAATTATGATATATAAATCTTTTTCTATCCATTATATAAAAAAAAAAGTATTTCTTTAAAATGTCACCTCTTGCACTTTTTGGAAGCCTGTTTGTCGTAACGCAGTGGCTCAAGTAAGCGACTATAAACGCGATAGGTTGTGAGTTCGTTTTCACTCAAAGGAATAATAAATATTTTTGTCTTCGTTCTGGTAACAAGGCAACGCCCGGCGTTAAACATTGTTGCGGCGGTGGCAGCGACGATTACTTTTTAGACTGCTACCGCCTTAATCTTTTGTCTTATTATAAAAGCCATATTTTGTGAACATAATTTGATATTTTGAATATTTTATCATTTTGATGAATTCTGTGCTATTTGTTTTCTTGAAAAATAATAAATACAAATTTATGCGGATTGCGTTACATTAAGAATAATTCCAAGATAAATTCAATACCAAACTAAGTATTAAGAGTAATGTATGGCACATAACATATTATAAAAGCGCGGTAGCTCTAAACGCAGATACAATGGATGACAACGAAACTTAGACAAGAAGTGAGTAATATAGCAAACCATAAATGGATTATCTTTTACGAATTTATTTTTATAATGTTAGTAGTCGTATGAGATACACGACGTGAAAACCATGTCATGAAATAAAAAAAACGACTGGCGACTCTTTTAAGTATATCACAAAAGCC
>DWMZ01004971.1:0-11303 GCA_018249855.1 Eueides tales michaeli | reverse complement strand
TTACAGTTTTAGAATCAAGATTGGTAATATTTGCTCCAAGCGCAGCTGTAACACAATAAGAAAAATAGTATGGAGTAAATTGTACGAATTGGAAATAAAAGACTTTTGCAATTCAACCCTACTATATATTTTTATTTTCTAAAATATCTACACAGATATTTTAGAAAATAAAAACATATTTTATGGTATTATGGTTAATTTACTATATTATATTAATATTGATTAAAAAAGCATCTTCAAGATTTTCACGTTGTTGTTTACCACGGTAATATCACTTCGTTAAGTCACTTCCTTATTTCTTGATTGTGATCACAACATTTGTGAGTTCCATTAAATAGGAGAATAAACATTCAAGGAAGGTGAGGAGTGCAAAGAAGTATGTCTTCTAGTCATCACTAGGTTCTATGTAATTACATGCTTGAAAGGAAACATGTACAGTGTCAATAAATCTTTTAAAAGATATTATTCAATATCAAAGAATTTGTTCATCCGAACTATTAGTTTCTGAGATAATTGCGTTCAATCAAACATACAAACTTTTTAGATTTTTAGTATTAGTACTCGTATATACGAGTATATCAATATAAAATTAGCTCATCCCATTATAATTGTTGAGCGCTCTGACTTCTGAGCAGGAAAAACTTCCTCTTTCATCTGTTTCCACTTCACTGACTACGCTGAAAGTAGTAAGAACGTCTGTCACTGACACTCAAAGTTCCTAAGTTTGTTTATAGCTATTAAATGATTTTAGCAAAACTTGATATATGAATAAGTTGATAAAATTCTAATAACCCTAAATAAAGTGTTCTTGTAATCACAATTGTAGTATGAGCACAATAGTTTTATAAGGTTGAATATATTTTGACTTCAAGGTAAAGATAAAAAGACTCAACACTTTTTATAACTCCAGGCCTGTGCTCAACGTGTAATATTTAAAAGAAATCGACAGAAAGTAGATTATTATATCTAAACGAATTGTTACTAATTTTCACTTGCTTTAATCACCATGATTCAATGACAAGAGCATTATATTAACATAATATTACCTTCCTTTAACATTACTTTTATTATAAAAGCGAAGTAAGTTGTGGGGTACTTTAATAATTCATGACAATTAACCAAAATCATATAATATAACACACCTTTTCCTCAAGTTAACCAATAAGTTATATATGTATATTAATGAAATCATTCACTTTGTTTAAATTACAATATCAATTACTCTAAGGACTATCATAGGTAGCTCTTGCATGTAATTATGTTTTTTTTTTCTTATTTTTCCTACCTCCGTTGAATTTCCGAACTAGAAATTTCAATAATCTGATCCTTTTGTTCCTGGTCAAGAGTATAACTCTGGGTTTGATTTTCTAATTCACTTTTATCATGTTCCATTTCAACACTGCTCTCTTTCTCTCTCTCCCACACCTTTACCAACTGTTCAATGTGTCTATGTACTATATTTCCTGTACATAACATTCTTTCCTATATCTATTTGTCTCTCAGCATTATTCGCATTTCTTTCAATTTGCTGATCTGTTTTTCTTTGTCTTGCACTATATGGATGCACAGTGTCTAATAATGTTCTTAATTGCCTATTGATTAACAGCTCCGCAGGACTTTTGTTCGTGGCTGAATCAGGAGTAGCTCGCAGACTTAGCAAAATCTCAGGGATGTTAATATCCCAAGGCATATTTTGTATCTTTCTTAATTTGTTTTTAATAGTTTGAACCATTCTTTCAGTCTGACTATTAGTAGCACGTTGATAGGGAGCAATCGTTATGTGTCTAATTTTATTAGCATCCTTTTGACACAAAAGGTATTCAATGAGTTTCACATAATCCGTGCTGTGCAAATATATATTTTAAATGTTTTACAACTGTAGCTGTTGCATTTAGAAAAAGAATCTATAACTACTAACTGTTGCATTTAGAAAAAGAATCTATCATAATAAGAAATATTCGGTCATTTTTATTTCTTATTATATTAAATATAATAAGAAATAAAAATGACCTGCAAAGACAACGTGTAGACGCGACGTTATGATGTCCACTCATAGGTAGTTCACTGGCATTTTTCTATTTTCAAAACAAGAACTAATTATTTCCTCAATATCTTTGACCATGTGTGGCCACCACACATAACTTTGAGCCAAAGCTTTTGTATGTACTATTCCACTGTGAGTTTGATGTAAAACTTGCAAAATAGTTTTTCTCATATTTGGTGGCAAAATCACCCGATTACCAATTAAAGCGCACTTATCTTGTACACTCAGCTCCTTGCAATGCAAGCAAAAAGTATGTAAATTCTCACCTTGCATCTGCACCCTGTAAAATTTGGCCAAGTAAGTCAGCATTATTGACTGGCGCTGGTTGCGGCCCACGACTTAAGCCATCTGCGTTTCCTGTTGTTCTTCCCGGCTTGTACATGATTTTGTAATCATGTGGCGACAATCTTAAGCAACGTTAAATTCGTACTAAATGTGGCAAAAACAAAACAGGTATTTTTTTTGAGGGTTTAAAAATTCCTAATTCCTATTCTATTCCTAATATCAGTGATAATTGTGAACTTTCAACCCAGCAGGTAATTGTTAATTTTTTTAATACCATAAATAATTGCTGTCGCCTTTTTGTCTATATATATACTATATTGTCGTCAGTTTTACAATAACAACAACAACAATATACTTTATTGCACACCAAAACATATTAAATATACAGACTATAAAAAAGAACAAAAACGTACAATAAGGCGGCCTTATCGCTTGAAACGATCTCTTACAGGCAACCTTTGGTTATAGGAGTTGTATAAAAAAAGATGGTACGAGTAGGTCGTACAATTAAAAAAAAAAAAAAAAATAAAAACTATTTAATAAACATTAAATATAACATACGTAAGTCTATCTGAGAATATCGTCATTCATGTGGATGCAAAGTTCTGGAACCCATAGCTATTGGTTTTTCTACCGCGTTTTCTGTAACGTGAAATAGCACTACGCCGATGTCATATTCTGAAGAATCACATGTTAATGTCAATGGCTTATTTATATCGTAATGAGTCCACGTAACATCTGAACTTATCTGATTCTTAGCCATTTCAAAAGCATCTTTTTCTATTTCAGTCCATTTCCATCCAGCTTTCTTATCTAACAATCTATGTAGCGTTTCCAGCAAAGTTGTCTTATGAGGAATAAAACGCTCATAGTAATTACAAAGTCCTAAAAATGCTTGTAATTGATGCACATTTTTAGGCACAGGAGTATTAACAATTGTTCTATTTTACTAACCGCAGAACGTATTCCCTCGGCGTCATTCACAAAACCCAAGGATTCTACACTATTTTGAGCAAATCTACATTTATACTTATTTAATCGCAGACCTGCCTTCGCTATACGTTTCAACATAATATTTAAGCGACTATACCTTTCTTTATAAGAGCGTCCCGTTATGATAATATCATCTAGCAATACCGCTACACGAGGCATATTAGCTAACAATGTTGACATAATTCGTTGAAAAATTCCAAGACTAGCCTTCACAACAAATGCCAACCTACGAACTGCAAACAAGCCTTTACATGTGTTTAATGTCAACAATTTGCTCGCTCTATCCCAATCTAGGGTGGTGAAATATTTCCTCCCGGCGAGTAAGGAAAAAATCTTAAATGCTAATGAGCAGTAGGCATTGGGTATGTGTCAGATACTATAGCTTCATTTACAGTACTTCGGTAACCACCACACAAGCGTATATTCCTCTTTTCATTAACAATTGGTACAACTGGAGTTCCCCATTGTGAGTAGGGAATCGATTTCAAAACGCCTTTAGCAACCATGTTGTCTATTTCTTTTTCTATCCGTTCCTTAAGTGCATACGGAACAGGTCGTGCCTTCAAAAATATTGGTATAAAATTTGATGTCAGTTTTATCGAAACTGGTTCCCCGCGATACATTCCTAAACTGGAGTCAAAAATTTCCTTATATTTAATTAACAATTTTTTATAATTTTTACATTCTGTAATTAAATTAATATTGCTTATAAAAATATTTAAAGGTTGAAACCAGTCCCGACCTAATAAATTTGGACTGCCCTCATGAGCTACAATAACATTTATACATTATAGTTTTTATATTGCACTTGAATGTTTAATTGACCTAACAGTTTCACAGGTGTATCAGCCCATGTTGATAATTGTGTAGATAATAGTTGTAATTTGTCTTTTTAGAATTTGGTAAACTATTAAATGTTTTACTATTAATTATAGAATATGAAGCCCCCGAGTATATTTGCATTATTACACTAACACCACATAATAACACCTTAACCTCAATCATCTAATCTAGAACTTCCTGGTAATACAGTTTGTTCCGCTTCAATAAATCAAATTTGAGTTTTTCGTCTCGCATCTCGCACACAAGGCGATCTCTAAGATTTCGTTCTATATTATCAAAATTACAGTAAGCACCAATCTTCCTTAACTTTGTATTATAATCATTCGCCCTTTTCCCTTCTAGTTGATTTCTATTGTAAAACCTGTATGTCGAAGTTATTTCATTTGTGTAATGTCTTGCCAATACATCAATAATAGTTTCATATCTAACTTCATATTTTTGTAATGGTGTTATTAATGTTACTACTGGTTCATAAACTTGTGCTCCGCAAACTGTCAAAAAGTTTGCTTTTCTAGCTTCATCCGTAACAATGTTGTTCACAATGAAACAATAATTAAAACTGTCTATGTAATGTCAAAAATCTTCATTCCCGGGTTGGAACTCGTGGAATTTATCTGATTGTAATTGTCATGTTTGTTTATCAATTTTATATAAGAAAAACTTTATCTCGTCGCCACTATTATATTTAAATACATTGTTATTAATTCTCACTTGCTTTAATCAACTTAATCCAATGACAAGAGCATTATATCAGTTTCACCCTACTTTAACATTACTTTTATTATAAAAACGAAGTAAGGTGTGGGTACTTTAATAACTCAAGAAAATAACATAGAAAACAGAATCGTTTCACTGGAAACAGAGTGTTTTAACACTTGGTTCCCAAGACCACTTCGTCATATGTGCGGGATATACTATCAAGCTAAAAAAATATATTTCTGGCTTACGTTTGAAAAATGTATATTAAATATGAATTAGTATTAAAGTAGAGACAGAGTAGTAGTGACAAAAACACTAAGTTTCGCAATTTGATAATATAAACATTTAATTTGACGAAGTCATATCATTATTATTACAATCAGGGGTCCGTTTTGTGAACAATTATACTGTGTTTTTTTAGCTTCACGCTGTATCCGGCAGATGGCAGAGAGATTTGGAAACCTAGTGAACTTTTCACACTTCAAAAATACTAAAATATTCATTGGCTTACAGCCGATGAATTGGAAATTTTATATCCTTTTATGAACATTTATGAGATAGTCATTTATGTGAATTCTGAACTAGTTATAGCTAAAAAGTTTTAATATAACATTTCCTTATATTTTTTAAAGATATGCAAACCGTTTTTTAAACTGATTTACTGATATTAATACATTTATTATATACAACGCTATCATGGCATAAAAAGAATGACTTGTACAGACTTATTATTCGATTCAGTTGTTTAGTTCGTGGACAGCTTCTAAGAGAGAGGAAAATTTTATACGTAACAATAAGACACGAACAAAATATAAACTAATAACTTTTCAAGGAGTCGTGATATATAATGCGTTACCACAATCGATTAGAAATAGTAAATCATTCAATGAATTTAAATCCAAGCTTCGAACCTTCACATACTTACTGATTATTCACTTTTTAAGAGGTGAGATATGGTTATCCATTGAGTAATCATTTTGTTTTTGCAATTTTATTTTCGTAATTTTATATTTAATTTGTGTAGTCTTTGTTCACTATGGCTTATTAATATTGTATAATGTTTCTTTTTATTCAATTTCTCAGGTAAATTGCTTTGTCGAAGTGAGAATTAGGATTTTTAAACCGAACAATTGATTAACTGTGTACGAGTACTTAACAATGGATCTAACTCGTAAGTTCCACTTAAGAAAATAATAATTTCATATTTTAATTTCTTATTGTACCCCTTTAGAGGAAAATTGTGTGACCGAAGAAAAGCTATAGTGCACAATTATAGAAAAGGACAGAATGCTATATTTATTTTTATAAAAAAGCATTATATGTAGCGTTGTATATATGCGTCTATAAAATCAATTGTAAAAAAAGTCAAGAACAGTCACTCTATATATTAATTTTACTCTAGAACCATCATTAATGGAAGATGCAGATAACTTACAAACAATAAATTTTTACTTTATAAGTAAATAAACATTTGAGATAACAGCAGTTATAATTTGCAACATAGCAATATTACGGGTCATATGAAGGTAATATAAATAGTGTCTCCATAAAGCATACAGGTATCATCCACCAAAGTTGTTCGTCTATTGGTTTTATAGTTAAAATAAATTACTAATACAATTTGTTAATTAATAAATAAAATAAGCTGTGGAATCGTTGTTTTTTGGAATACCTACCTCTAAGAAGATGCTTCTTTAAATAAATTTGCGTTCTTGCCCTCGGATATTATTTACGGTTTAAATATGTTTTTTTTAGATATATTAACAGGCGCTGATAGATACTACTAAAGATAAATAAAAAATGTAAAAATCTTCTTTCAGCTCTTTTCAACACAATAAATGTATTCCGAGCTTTTGACGAAAACGTTAAAATATCAACGCTAATGCCCTTGAACTTTTCATCATTGTTATCGGCAAACGAACTATAAGTGATCATGTGTAGTAAATTTTTTGGCATTAACTGATTGATGCACTGTTACGACTGCGGCCAGAATGTGTTATTGCAAGAATGTTTGCGTTTGTACTATGTAAATCGTTTGTATGTTTCGTGTGCCTGATCCCTTATTTTGGTGGTAGAAAATCACATGTAAAAATGGAAAGAATTTAATATTTTAGCTTTTCATTCTCCGGTAAGACTGTGGGCAGTGTTTAATTTCATCGTGCAAAAAAATGATTCGAATTCTCAAATGAGGTAATATCTAAAAGGTAAGTTTTTCCAGCGGTAAACCTGAAGATGCCAAGAAAAATATTTGAGAATGCTTAGTCACACGCTTAGTTTATTCTACTTACCCTGGTATACGGAATAAACTGTGACGTTGCGAAATTGTTTGTTACTATTAAAACTAAAAAAATAACCTAAGTCAACGCAATCAAAAGGTACGAGCGTTTATGCATCGTTTATTAACACATACTTTTTATATAAAAATTGCCTTGTAAGCAAAATTTTGGTGATACTTCCCGTGACTTTTCATTCTTAAAAAATTAACAGCATACTTTAGTTATATAACCATCGGATGGAGATTTGTTTTGTAAATCAAAAAAGATTTTAATGCCCACTCTTATCTATTATTCAACCGTTGTCGGAAAAAAAATATAATATTTCATTACCAGAGTAGCTTCTTGCCCAATGAAACGTATATACTCGTACATTCGGAGAACTAGTCCATCACTGATCCATCATCCATTATTTTAATAAGAGCTTCCACCCACTCATACTCCCGGCAAAATATTTATATTTAATTATTTTTATTACGTCGTTTAGGTAGACAAAGTACGATGTTGAGTTTCGCCATTACATATACATGCTAGAAAACGGCCAAAAAAGAATAAAAACCGTGCAGTTAATTGCGCTATTTCTATAGAGAACAATCATTATATCATGTATTGTCACTTTAAAAGGTCGTGTTACGTCAACATGCAATGGCTCATTCGATAATAATTGCGAAACGGAAATATTGTATTTAAACGGAGTATGCTAGATGCCCTAGGTGGGGGGACCTTCCCTCTATGCCTACCCTGCCATATAAGAGGGATAACTAGGTAAATATAAAACTAAAAAAAATAACATATGTTTAGTTTATTATATGATTTAGATAATCTCAATCAATCTCTACAATACAAGAGTGATCAACAGACAATAAATTACGATATGTGACGCTCTAGCTATAGCATGAGTTGACTATAGTTAGAGTTAACGATGATATTACGATTGTTTTTACTATGGTACTTACTACGTCAATTTGATGAGTAAATAACGTCAGTCGATACTCCTACTCGTTTAATAGAATTATTTCACCATTCTAGTATGTTGGTTTACGAACAATCATTTTAAGTGATAATATCAAAAGAAATTTGAAAGATACTGCATAATTTTTTGAGTTAAGTTATATTGTTATCACTAAATCAACTGTAATTTTATATTATTAATTGGTTCATTCGCTTAAGAGCTATTATGCCTCAGACGGACCTACCGATAACGCATAAATACATAGACAGGTTATACTTACAAGACCTTTCTTTTATTATCGGATATTAAAACTGTAACTAACATACAATATTTGTTTTACAAATTGTGTTCGATGGTTGTTTGAAGTGGTCCATCCAATTGTACAACATGTTGTGTACACATAATCGTATATGTTGTCAATATTTGATATATTGGTCGTATCTTTTTCTTTGGAGCTTTTATATGTTTACTTAATTTAGACCAAAATATTGTTTTAAATTTTTATTAATAGCCTTTATATATTTAGTTTTGTTCTTAGTTTTTATTCCGAATATAGCTGAGCTTCATAACTTGTCCGTTCTCCACTCTCTACCCATTCATAGAAATATTATGTGTTGAGTGGCGGAATTCAATACTACGGTTTGCCTCGTTACCAGAGTGAGGAATAGAAAATATTAACTATTTCATTTCTTGAGAAATGAAAGTGGGAATGAAACTCGCAACCTGTCATATTTAGAGTCATACTTTTTTGCCCCTAAACCAATATATTACTGTAAACGTAAAGCTAAAATTAAGATATTAATCTTTATACCTTTTGGCCTCTAGCTTGTCTGGACAAACTGGCTACTTTGTGTGTGCGTTAATATCTCTTATTATGTGGAATATAAACACCGCCAGAAATTCACTATCTGAAATGTGTAAAGTGACGTAAAGAAGAAAACAAAGTGATATATTAACTTTACTGTTATAGACATAATAATGTCGTTTATAGTTGTTTCATACAATAACAATGTTATCATAAATCATTCACTCACTCCCTAAGTCGAATATAAATATCCTTAGATGTAATTGATATACAAATCGTACATATATTTAGTCAGTTCTATCGTAACTTCTAAGTCCATAGGATATAATGGAGTGATCTAGTGTGCTATAAAGCATTTGTTTATTTTTGTATGTAAAAATATTCTTTAAAATATATATTTTTTTATTTTTATCACATATATAATTAATATGTGCATGCCAATAAAATTTATGATCTATTATTAATCCTAAATATCTAATCGATAATACTATATTCTATAGCGGGACAACCACATTAGTCGTTATGGTTGTGTAAGCAGCTGTGGCTATGAGCTAAGACATCGGAGTTGATATTGATATTTAATTTTAGATTAGCCGAATGAATATGTATCATTTTTGTTTTGAGGGGATTTATCACTAAATTGTTATCATGAT
This sequence comes from Eueides tales michaeli, assembly GCA_018249855.1. Lineage (NCBI taxonomy): Eukaryota > Metazoa > Arthropoda > Insecta > Lepidoptera > Nymphalidae > Eueides > Eueides tales. Next base: position 1,756 of record DWMZ01004971.1, on the reverse strand, counting down.
ATGAACCACTTGTTTAGAATGTCGAAATCTTCCTCTAGTAATATAATGCCCTCATTTACATCTTCAGCTACCACAAACATGCAATTGTCATCTGCGTATTGATAAATTCTACAGTGACTAAATAATTTACTCATACTATTCAAATAGGCGTGTAGTTAAAATAAAATATACACTGATAATTATTTTTCTTAGCGTAGTACTCGCATTTCTGTGTTACAAAGGAGGTAAGGCGTCTAATTCTGATCGTTTTTGTGGAGGAGATAACATGAACATAAGAGTGGAGATAGGACAAAAGGTATTTTTTTTTAGGTTTTTACTGTATTCCGCGTGGCAGCAACAGTAAATAAAGAAGAACTGGTGTTAAAAATGCCCGTTTCTCACTTTCCGCCACTCGAGGTATTGCCGGTTTAGTAGCGGCACTCAACGCCATAGGGCTTGTTACAATAGTGAAAAATTAAAAATATTAAATATTTCATTTTTCCGAGCGTTAAATCCATATTAATATGATAATTGAAATATATTTTTAAAAATTACAGATATGCAGCAAGATTTTATACCTATTATAAACATAACTTTACATGTATAAAATATAATTTATACGAATATATTTAAACATTCAAGAGTTCTTCGAATGAGCCATATCCAATCCACAAATGCATAAAACTGAAACCCAATTAGTTATTAATGCTATCAAAGTAAAATATTTTTATTTAAAATATATATACAATAAGTAATATAAAGCCATTTTTTTTACTTACTTTATTTTTTATAAATATTTATTTTATTTATATAATGCAATTAAGTACCATATTTTCAAATTTATATGACACACACACATATAGGTAATTTCCCGCGAAGACGCTGGTCCACAGATTGCAACATATCGTTGTTCTAATAAAGCAATAACGTGTATTTGTGTAAGAAATTAAATTACGAGTAGGCTACGACACTATTGACGGTGTGCTCTGAGTATATATACATCGAGTGTCTTTCTATGAACACGAAGGTCGCTGTCATAAAATAGAAAAAAAAATAAAAAACAAAATATTCTTTTGAAACCTCAAGCAATGTCAAGTTACATAGAAATGTCTGTAGTGTCAGTCCTACAGGAAGCTAACACCGGCTCGGCATCGGCGATATTTTTGTGTGAGATAGTCCACTTACCGAGAAAGGCTATATGTAATAAGTCATTTCTATTTGAACATGGAGGCGGAGCCGCTACAGCTACTTTCATAATATATTGTGCACGGTAATTAATGTCGCGTCAGCCATTGCATAAACATATTGTGTCACACTTGGACACTTGTGACTTTGACATTTTCAGTACACCACACCGCGGACTATAAACGCATACCAGTTTGATGGTAAGTAAATGCGATAATTTCTTTAAACTTACAGATAGACACTAGTTAGACAAAAAATCTGTATAAGTGTAAACAGTACATACATTAATGTATGATGTTGCTTATGTTGCAATTTATATCGTCGTCTATTCATACTATAATATTACTCACTATCACAGTTTGTGTATATTACATTAATAATCTCGATATAATCCACTGTACTTACAGTCACTTCTTACATTTGTTATAGTTATGTGGCATACACAAAAAGTAATTATTATTTCTTTATCCATACGCAGGTCAAGCGGCAGATAAAAGACAGTGAGTAAATAAAAGATACACCTGCAACTCAGTTACATCAATTCTGCATTTCTATTATAATATATTTCAAAGATGTCACTGGCGCTAATAAA
>DWMZ01004970.1:0-11304 GCA_018249855.1 Eueides tales michaeli | reverse complement strand
TATATATATATATATATATATATATATATATATATATATATATATATATATATATATATATATATATATATATATATATATATATATATATATATATATATATATATATATATATATATATACCTCTCGACTACCACGTATTACGTTATTAGTCACTGCGCTACAACTTGTAGACTCGTTAAACCAATAACATTGCGGTATCACATTTTAGATATTTTATATATATAAATCAAACACTTGACTAACTAAACAATGACTATGGAGACAGTTATACCGAAACATTTGTAACTGTAGACAGAACACTCAATATCGATCAGGGATACACTATAAATTATTTATATACAAATTATATGGTTTGTAGCAAGCCTATGCCGCATTGCTGAGAAATACATGTTATAGCCTTATTAAAGGTGTATTTTGGATAATAATTAATATACTTGTTAAAAAATATAAGCATAGTTATTCTGAAATATAACTAAGAAAATATTTTTAACACAGAAAATATGATTATCGTTATTGGCGATATAAAATCTATGTTAACTCTTCCGTTACAGTAAAAAACAGACAATAGACAGCCTGAACTATGCAGCGTAGGACTTTGAATTTTACTAGGTTAGTTCCTAGTGAAGTTATATAGTATCTTAGAATTCCATAAAATGCTTACGAAAACAAGAATAATGGAATGAAAATTGGAAAAGTTCTATCTTTTTTAAATTAAAGTGTGAAACCAGAATTAAGTTGTGAAGCCAAGTTCAGTATAAAATATACAGATAAATAGAAATATATTTAAAATTAGTGCAAAGTTTTCCTAACAAATATGAAATAATAAATCAAATTTTAAGATGAAAATAATATTAGTTTTGAAAATACATTTACAAAACGGAAAATAAATAATATGATATGATTACTTTATACAACGTAGCATTCCGTAGCATGCTACGATTAGCGCTACGTGGTTTATAATGCTTACTGTAGACATAAAGCTAAGCTTTTATAACTTTTGTTTTATATTTATTAAAAATAAGAGATCGTAGGTAGAATTTCTATTGAGGACTGTCGTGGCCTAGCGGCACAAGAGTGTGACTGGGAATGACAGGTTGTGGTTACGATCGTCACTTGAGGTATTGAAATATTCATATTAAATATTTAATGTTTTTATTTCTTTGGTCTGGTAACAAGGCAATGTACGGCGTTGAGAGAGAGCTTCTAAGTTCTCTCTGCCTACCCTGCTATGTGCCAGATATAGTGGGATGCTAAAAATAAATAAATAAAAGAAGCTACATACATTTTTCGCCGTGTGATTCCGGCTTAAGTAAAGTACGAGTGGAAGAGTCAGTAAAGTACGAGTGGAAGAGTCACGTTATCAGCAATGGCAACATGTATGGGCAGACTCGACCGGATTGTTACCGCCCCTGGCATTTAAAACCGGCGTTAAGTAGTGGCTTTGGCTACTGCATTTCGCATTGGGTAATGCAGTAGCCAAAGCCACTACTTAACGGTTTTAAATGCCGGGGATAGTAACAATCCGGTCGAGTCTGCCCATGCATGTTGTCATTGCTGACAACGTTTTCCACACAGACCGGCAACGCTCCTGTAGCTCCTCTAGTATTACACGGGGCCGTGGGCTGCCGTGGTGCCATCACGTGACCCGCACGGTCGTTTGCCGTGTCTTCTCCATTAAAAAAATACGATTGTCGCATGTTTGATTTCTACTGGGGAAATTATTCAACAACTTATTTCATTAAACTTGGCTATCCTACAGTAATAAGTATCTATAGTAAACACATGTAAAACAAAGAGATCAGGAAATTATTTATAATTATCTTAAAGCTCACACTTTGTCTCTAACACGGGATATTATAATTTATGAAGACGTCTCGATTTCAGATTGTACAAACAGATTAACACTGTCTAACTTCCGTCAGCGTAGTTCAGTTTCATTGCTTTGGTAATCAAAGTGTTTGGAGTAAATTGCATAATAAGATATAGCTGATTTAACTATATTATTGTTATGTTTAATTATAAAGTATTATGAATATAATAAAATATATTTTTTAATATAAGTATTTTATTTTTAGGGATCTGTAGCTTAAGAGGAAGTATCGAAAATCTTTTTTTGTCCGTCTGTCAAGATAATTTAATTCAAGATCCGTGGAGACAATATACTGATATTTATAACCAAATATTCAGGACTACGGTCCTTTTCAGCATAAAAATAATCAAGCTCCTCTATGTCAACGCAATATGAAATTAGGCATGAAGAACTTACAATAACGACAATATGTGAAAATTTTAATTTAAAAGGTCAGCAAAACATTACCAGTTTATATTATTATTTAATTTAATATAAAATTAATGTATCTATGTTAATATAAAATGTGTAAGTATGTATGCAAGTCAATCAACATTATTCACCGCATATCTATAGGGTTCTCACCGACCTAAATTTGGCAATAAGTGAGAATTTGTAGCGGTAGACTGTGGTGGTACAACAATCTATTCCTAATTTTTGTTTATTAAATACTAAGTAATATTTCTATTCAATTCTAAATTCTATAATAAAAATTCGATACGCAATCCTAATTTCATTAAAATACATAGACTAATTTGTTTCACAATGATTTTTCAAACCCCAAGTCCCCTATAAACTAACCACAACCCTATTTCACTGTCATTGTCCGAATGAGACGTCACATCAAAGGAGATAATCAAATTATGTGATATTTAGTTATTGTTCCGTGCGTTTATGTGATTATGAAAGGTCTTTAATTCCATTGAGGGATAAAAACGTTAAAATTTGAAATTATTATGCAAGTCGCAATTTTTTCATGCTGAATCCAGTATATAGCAGAATAGGTAGGGGTGACCTGGGAACCTCGTGTTAAGTCATTAATTTAGTAGCAAAACTCAACGCGATGGTAGCAGTTAAATATTTCATTTTATCGACTAGGAATCGAACCAATACCCTATCGCTCTTACCGTCGCTTGAATTTTTAAAATAACATTTTTTTTAATACACTAACCTTTTTGTTAATAAATTTAAATGCAAAGGAAGAAAGGTCAATATCAAAGACTTTCTACACTTTTAGACGGAGTCTCTTAGATTTCAGACAAATCAAAAATTGGGCGAAAAATGTAGTGAACAGAGGGTCCGGCCACCTCCACCTAGTCTGCTATACGTGAATAATAGTCAAGATTTTTTTTTAATTTTTCTTATACGATTTATATATGACTTAGAATTAAGAAGTAATGTTATTTTTTATAGATATGACATTTCTTGAAAATACTCCTAAGAAATTCATAAAACAAGTGGCTACAAAAAAATACTTTGCGAAATAAAGTTATATATCAAAGGTAAATTATTAAGTACAAAATGTTCTGAAAGTTCCAAATTCAGTATTAAAACAAACCCTTGAATTCCCGAAACCGCTCTCCTTTTGTTACTCAATTCCTGATAATTTTAAACAAAGCTCTTTAAAACTATTTAGTTTGTACAGAAGTTATTTGTTAGAACTGTAGATTTATTGTATTTACAAATTGAATCATTTTGTTTGCATTAGGTTCCCGCAGAGAGAATCTAGTGTTAAGACACTCCTTTCATCACTTTACGTCTAATTTTATAGACATTGCGGATTGGTGGAACTCTTCGTCTTGTTACCACAGCTGGTGAAAATAAAAATAATTATCCCCCGTATAAGAATCAAACCAATTAACTGAAGATCAGCTATGCACTGTACCGATGTAAGATTTTTCTTCGAATTGCGATTGGATCTGCGGCTTGATGCCGTCATTTAATTAATGGGAACTAAATTGTCTGAAACTAAATTGTCTTAATGGGAACAGAGTCTCTGAACAGTAGGTTCCCATGTTCTCTCAGCCTACCCTGCTATGGGTGGTTCACAGCGTGATGCCAAAAAAATATAACATTCGGTAAATTTAATTTTATATTTAAGACATCTTTAAAAAAATATCAAAAAGAAATAAATAATTTCTCCTAAGTTATAAGAGTATCGTGTTGCTGTCATTAACTCTAGAATTTTACAAAAATAATGATATTTTAATGCAAGGAAGGAAATAAATGTTTGGAAAGATTCTTAAAGGTGCCTTGTAATATAATTTAAACACGGCTATTGCAGAACGAACAATAGTAGGTACATAAAAATAAATACTACAATTTCACGAGGCGTTATTTTTTAAAGTTTAATATTATTTCTTTGGGCAAACCAAAATAATTTTGTGGCTTCGATTAAGAGCATGATTTTATAATTTTCCCTTTTCTTCTTCCGTTACTCAAACAGCGTTGAGTTACGACATTTAACGCACAATGTTCCAATTTTGGGCCTAAAATGGATAACAAGAATATCTTGAATTAAAAAAATATTTTTGATAAGTTCAGTACAGACAAAAAATATAAAAACTCTTTAGCGTCTATAGTATCTACATAAGAGTGATGATAGAAGTCACTTCTTAGCCATGCGTGTAAACAGGCTAATTTTCACCTATCATATAATAAGTTTATTTCTCATGTTTGCAAACAACTCATTGACTTCAATGCGTTGCCTACTATTGACCTCTCATTGACAACCCGTTCTGACATTAAATGCTTGCAATCAATGAATGCGCTAATTGTTTTTCGATTGACATTCAAATTCAGGGCGTGTCCGAGTTGGTCTTTGAAGTTTGAGGTCCCTGAAATGGGACGCCCGCCCGGACTATTACCACTAACGGCGGGAAGCTAGGTCTAGGTTCCCAATGTACCATGAAGTTCCCGGGGCTCCGGGTGTTCTAGTTATCATAGTTATTAGTTTAATAAGAACTTGAGGCCTGTCGTGGCAACGCAAACGTGTGACTGTAACCGACAGGTTGTGGGTTCGATCCCTACTCGAGGAATTGAAATATTTAATATGTTCATTTTAAAAAAATCATGTTTCATTTCTTCGCTCTGGTAATAAAACAAAAAGCACGGCGTTGAGTTCCGCCACTGAATACGCAATGCCTCATATTCGGCTGAAAGTGGGGAACGGAAGTAAAACAGAGTGTCTTAACACTAGGTTCCCAAGTTCCTTCTGCCTACCCTGCCATGTGCTAGATACAGCGTGAAGCTGACAAGAACTTCATGTAATGTCTATAAAAGGCAGACAGCCTGATCTGGAATCATTTATTATGAAGAATTTTGGAATTATTAATTATATATTAATATATGAGCTAACAATGCAAGAAATTAGAATACATTTTAATTATATTAAAATAGTTTAAAGAATAATTGCTTTAATTATTCTTAGCTACAGGTCGTAATTTCAGTTAATAGGCAGAATTAACCTAGTGTTATGACATTTCCGTTTCGCACTTGCCACGGAACTAAACCCCGTCGTTAACCTCGCTACCGCAGCAAGGAAAATGAAAATATAATGAAAAATTTTCAATATTTAATATTTCATTTCCTCGAGTTTAAAATTTCACTAGAACAGGAATCGAACCCACACCAAACAACATAAAACAACAAAAAACGCTGTTCCAATCTTTAAACAATCCTAAACAAACTCAAAATTATTATCAAAATCGATACAGTAAATCACAATTACAAAGTAGAAACATTCGGACAATGTTTAATTCCAACAATGAGGCCATAATTGGTTTTTTGCCCAAAGCACATATTTCAGATGCTGTCATCATTTACCAATTAAAACGTTTTGCGTGCTTTTTGCTATTACCGATGTCCGCAAATAAATTACGGCTTGCTAATATTTGACATTGTGTTAGCATGAAAGGGGAGAAAGTTCAAATCCCGTTGAATTCCATGGGGGAATAGGTATGGCTATTTGGGTAGCTCGTTTATGATAAAGTTAAATATAATTTGATTATCTATATATATGAAACTTCTATTACGGAGTGACTGATAGATACCATACAGACAAAACTATGCGGGGTAGAACGCTGAAATATGTCATGCATTTTTTTTTGGGAAAGTACAGGGCACAGGTATTTTTAAAATTTCTACAAAAACAGTCAAATATGATTTTTTAAGTTTTATAATTCATAAAAACGAAGTTGTGGACGGATCTACTGGTCGTAAGTCAATTAAGCTTAGAAATATATAAAATTATGAACGTAGCAGGAATCGAATCTACGCTACTTGAAACGCAGCAGCCCTTCAGCGAATTAAGTCAAATTTTTTGGTCGATCTTACTTGAAATTTTTATGCGGTTGTTACAATTTATTTTAAAATAATTTGCTACTCGAAGACTATTAATGGTGAAGTATTGAACAAAATGTTGATTTCTCTTCAGCAAAGATTCATTTGTCATATAATTTTATGTACCACCTTATCTGTAAATCTTACTTAAATCTTAGGAGGTTATGTCCCTAAAAGTTTTTCTTTCCAAAATATCATAATTCCGAATAAAACAAAAAGAAACCACAGATTACTTTCTTTAATACCAAACCCTAATTGCTATAGACTAACATTTCTTATGAATATAATTGGACTGAGTTTTTCCGACCACATCAGGGAGTTGGGACAATCAATTCAAATTACAAACTTCAAAGCTTTTTGGACGTCTCTTACAAAGTACGTAATAGTTACGAAAACTTACAGTCCTTGTAGAATTGTATACATTATATCTAGAATATTGTTGAAACGTTTTATTGATATACGTGTCTTCTTTCTTAGAATATTTTTGAGTATTTTCTTGAAGCTGTCGTGATGCAGTAAAATGCGCTAGTTGTTAGTTTTGATGATCGCTTGGGTCGTAGATTTTAAATTTAATTAATTTCATTTTATTGCTCTGCTTACCAAAGTGCAGTATTAAGTTACGCCATTTTTCACGTTTCGAATATTTTTTTCAGTTCAATTTTTTGAAGTTAAACAAAATATACATATCACTTAAGTATTATTCTGGCAAAAACCACACCTTCTACAAAAACAACAATAAAAAATTTAGTTTTAATTAAAAATATTATACGAGTTGAACCACCAACGTTATATTACAAAGGTGGAAACAGCATTTTAAGTATTTAATAAAAGAGCAGTGCGATGTTTTTATTTTCTTACACTTGTTTTTTAATATTTTCTCTGTAATAAAACTTGTGATAAGAAAAATATTTGTTTTTTACATATTTCACGCTATATCATAAGGAACCTTCTTACTCCCATAAAGGCTCTTCCAGGTTCACGCAGTGGGATACTGCACTACACTCAGGGTAACTAGAGGTAACATAGGAACCTAATGTTAAGTTACAATCCGTTCCGTTGTCTATTTTCAGATATTGCGTGTTGAGTAGTGAAAGTCAACGCCGCCACTGCACATAAAATGTCTCATAAGATAATTCTTTTCTCCACTTTCTGCTCAATTTTGGAGGCATTTCATGTGCATAACTCAAAACCCTGCTTGGCCTCGTTACCAGGGCGAAGAATCGAATAGGGATCGAGCTCACAACCTGTCATGTTTACAGTATACTTATACCAGACACAAAAGTCCTTAAACAAAAATAAAGAAAGTAATGCCTTTACATTATTTCGTTTAGTTATAAATTTTAGGTCAAAAGACTTTGAAGAACACAGTATCGATTATACAGGAGGAAATTGATTTCCTAGTAATTGGTGGACAAACATATAGACATACATCTTATCTCATCTAAATTTACTAGAAATTCTTAACAGATTATCATACTCGTATATTATCCAATTTTAACAATATCACATACAAACATGTTAAACTCATACAGTATTATTTTGAAGTTTAAAAATAACCTATATAAATATTGAAAAGAGTAAATTCAACTATTTCTTATTTGTCGAAACAAAAGACAGAGGGTGCCATTCTAAGTTAAATATAGCGCAGCAATTTACGTTGGTATCGAGAAATTACACGAACTATCAATTTAATTGGCTTGCTCGTAGGACCAATTTTATTTAATGCACAAGAAAAACGTAAAAATGGTAAAAAGAAGAAAACAAAGATGTTGCTACAAGAAATATAATGTGTGTATGTAACTATTTGTTTTTTGATTAATTCTGTGGCGTCTTATCGTATTGTAAAATAATATAGTTCTAACCAAAATATTAAAGTAGTTCCATTATATATTAATTCTGCCTATCTCTCGAAATTCAAGATATTTTACAGAACAATAAAACGTTAGATAAAAAAAAATATATATTTAAAACATTTATGGCGTTGAGTTCCGTCACTCAACAGGTAATGCCTCAAATTCAAAGGAAAATGAGGAAAGAAATGGAGTGGCTTAACACTCGATTTCCAAAAGTACAGTTAAGAAAAATATGACCATAGTCTTGCAGTGAGAAAAAAATCAATTGTTACTTGCTAAATCATGGTATTCAGTTTACTTTTATTTCCATGCTCTGTTCGATGAAGGCGTTAAACTCTGCCATTAAAATACAAAAAAAAACATTTTAACTTAGTAAAAACTCTTTAAAATCCAATTAAATTGAATCAATTGTTTAAAATCGTACCGTCGATTATAAATCATGATGAGACAGACAACGCAAGGAGTACAATAATTCAATTCTCCTGAACATCTTGAGCTTTGTTTGAGGCCTCTTAAAGAAATAACGAGGGATGTATTTGTTGTCCTTTGAGTGAAATTTTCTTTTTATTCGGAAAAAAACTTTCAGTAACTTTCAGGGTTAAGATAAAGGCTGGAATAAATCTTTCTTAGATTAAATATAAGTGATGGTCTTAAACTCAGTTAAGTAAAGATCATTTAATTTCATTTTATATTAGACTAGCGACCCGCTCGCAGCTTCGCCCGCTTTAATAACATTATTTTATTTACTAATTTCAACTAGTTTATTATTCTCATAAGGTTGTCATTTTGAAAACAATATAAATAGAAAACTAAAATTTCAGGTAAATGAATAAAAATGATTTATTCAAAACAGTGTTAAGACACTATGTTCTCATTAAGACATTTTTGTTCCTCACTTTCCGCCTAATTTGAGGCTTTATATATATATATATATATATATATATATATATATATATATATATATATATATATATATATATATATATCGCGAGTATAAAAACCACACTCGCCCGCACATACACTCGCGCGCTCGTGCATAAAGAGAAGATGTATAAGGATAAGATAAATTAATTATCACGTTATTCTATTACTTACAGCAACATACGAAATACAATAATTTCGTACCGCAGTCGATATTTAATTATATACAAGGGGTAAGTTAAAGGGGAGGTCTGTGACAAGATGGATAGGTCTAACGAAGTCATATGCCCTTTGCGGTAGAGACACCCCTATAATGTACGCTATTAGAATCGATTGTAAATACACATCATGTTGTGAACGAAAATGCAAAAAGAGAGTTATAGATATATCAATTTCTTTTATTTATATTAAGCACGGCGTTGAGTTACGCCAATCAAAATCTCATGCGAGCTGAAGATTCAACCTCTACACGAAAAAATTGAATATTTAATATTTTCATTTCTTCGCTTTGGTAACAAGGCAAAGAGCGGAGTTCCACAATTCAACACGCAAGAGACATTGGTTGTTGAAATAAGTTCGGAAGAATGTAATGACATATTTCGAGAACGGAAGTGTCTTAATGTCAACGTAGTGTCATAACACTACACTCCCAAACACTCTCCACCTACCCTACTTTGTGAAGGATACACCACGAAGCTAAAACAGAAAAAGAAAAAGCATTAAGAAACGAAATATATCCTGCAATACGAGAAAGATAGAAAGAGAGACACAATACACAAAGATCAAACCACTCAGTGCCATCATTAAAAAACTAAAAAATCCCACTCACCTTTGTTATAACAGCAGTATATCAATTAAAGTCTAAAATATTTTTAAAAAATATTTCTCATGTTTACTAATAAATATTTGTTAATGTTTCCACGTTGCGAATATAATATATGTAAAATAAAAAAATAACAAAAACACTTTTTAATCCTTAATATGTTTTGGCAGAACCATATGGACCGCCCGGTCTCTATTCGGCGGGATGGTCCAAGTGATGCAATAAACATTTTTAGCTCTACATTCATTTAAAACGACCGATGAAAACTAGTTTAGATTTTTTTTCACATAAAAGGTACATAGAAATGTTATTGTTAAGTCATCAGTTTAATAATAATTCAACCAATTTAGGAAATAGTTTATACTGAATTAGTGAATTGAGCCTCCTGTAAGAAAAATCGTTAAAAAAATATTTGTAAACATTCTGAGCTTGACGCGTTTAATTCCTAACATCAGGTTCCCAGGACCCCTCTGCCTACACACATATCTAAAAAGCCTTTAACTATATCAAGCCGCACACTAACTTTTTTTTTCGTCCGTTTGGTTGAATACCAGTAACTAAACAACCTATGTTTATGGATCCTATAGCTTCTTATTTGACAGATTTTTTTACATTTTTTTTAGCTTTACGCTTTATCTGCGGGATACAGGATGGTAGGCAGAGGGAACCTAGTGTTAAAACACTCCGTTCCACTTCCGTTCCGCCGAATTTGAGGCATTGCGAGTTAAGTGGCGGAACACAAAGCCGCTTTTTGCCTTGTTACCAGTTTCGCTTTGGTAACAAGGCAAAACGCGGCGTTGAGGTAATAAAAACATTAAATATTTAAATTGAAAATATTAAATATCTCATTCCTATCCTCGAGTGAGATCGAACCCACACCCAGTCCGTTACAGTTATAATATTTTCATTCGGTTATAATATTTTCATTTCCTTCGCTCTGGTAACAGGCCAGAGCGTGGCATATGAATTGTGCCACTTAACACGCAATGCCTTAAATTTGACGGAAAGTAACACCAGGTTCCTAAATTCCCTTTGCCCAGGTTCCTAAATTCCCAACCCTGCCATGTGCGGGATGCAACGTGAAGCTGAAAAAAATCCATATGAAATCGCTAACCGCCCATAAGTTCTAAACAAAATGGATTATTCAATTTGTGGGCACTTTTTGCCGAGTCTACTCGCGTATGGCGAGCACTCAGCCAATGCAATGGTACTAGCGTATTGAGCTGAATTACTATATTGTGCTGACTTCTAAATCATTTTAAACTAACATATTTGGACATGCATGTACAGAGATACTCGTATAAACATTTACTTATATAGAAAGGACTTTGCCGCGTTTAACGCCGTTTCTGGATATTAAAGCAATCCTCTTTAACTTCCCTTTCTCCATCAGTATTTTTAGTTTTAAAGAATGTTATCTATTTATTATCTATTTATTTTAATTTTGTTATAGAACTGAGAGGAAACATGATTGGTTAGGATTTTGGTTAGGGTAGTTGTTGATTTTGGGTATG
>DWMZ01004969.1:0-11304 GCA_018249855.1 Eueides tales michaeli | reverse complement strand
CATTCAGTATTAATAGAAGCTTGAAGCGAGTTTTGAGTAAGCACAAATAAAACTGTCAACAAAATATACAAATATAACAATTTTATTATAAAATCTACCAAATAATATACAATTTTCACTATGTTAATGTGAACTCTAAGTAAACTTTATGCTACTAAATCAGAAATTATATTTTCAAATGCTTACCAATTATAATTAAATTCATTATGAAGTCTGAAAATGAGCGTGTAACAAAAATTGATTGTTAACGAACGATTGACTTAATATTAGATTTATTGAGCACCAAGTGCTTCGAATTGATTACTTAATAGATAAGATGAATTTGAACTGCTGAGATATCGCCTTTAAAATGTTATTAATAAATCTTTAATGACTTAGACATATCAAAAATTTTGATCCGATTGGCCGATTGGGCCGATTTTTCAATCCTCTGTTAAACAGCGTAATAGCTACCTACCAAACAAAATTATCTGTCTGTTTAACCGATCAATAAGTAGTCACCAATTTTTAAATCCACTTCTATTCCAATTTAAATCCTGCTTCGTTTAAATTTTTATACGTTTTTAAATTTAGTTTTTTTTTTCCTAAGCATGGAATAACACTTTAAAAATAGTAAAAATGCAGTATTTTAGGTTGGAATTGGTGAATTTGCTGATGCGAACAACAAAGGAGCAACATAAGTTTGTGGAAAAGGAGCACAAATTAAAAATTTTACATCTAGGGAATGAGGAGAGAAGAAAAGTAGAGTCACAAATTGCTCCTAGAAAAAAATAAATTAGATCTTTTCCAAGCACAATAATTTAAAATGTCTTTTTTTTGTTTTTAATAGTGTAGTCATTAGTAACAATTATGGTTAATTTTATATAAATAACACATGATAAATAGTTAAAATGATTTTTATTAACATAAAATAAAGCTTTTCCAAACCTTCTTTACTCTCTTTCTATTTACTACTGAACAATAAAAGAATTTAAAACAAGTCTTCACTAAATTTCTGGTAGTGTGGAGTCGTCATACACCTGTAGAATTGGCTACAATAGGATCCAATATTCGGACAACGAGTTCTGGCTCTAATGGGGGTTTCTCTTAATTATTTGTTCATGCCAGGTTTTTTAATATAGTACAAGCAACAATTACATCTTGTGCAAGCGGCAGCTTACAGCTTAATTCAATATTCAACACTGGAAAACGTCTATTCCACACTCCAAAGCATCTTTCAATGACAATCCTTGTCTCCCTGATGCATGAGAATCATGGTCATCAATCAATGGACATTATTAAAAATCATGGCATCATGAGTAGAACTAGACCAACGTATGTTAAAAAATCAACTCAGCTGATCACATTGCTTGTTTCATTGTATTTCATGCTTGATTTTATCTTCCATCAGAGCCAATATAAACTGAACACACTTTTAAAAGTCTGAATCGGCGATGAAATTCTTTAGAATCCCACTGATTGAAATGATCTTGTCTTTATCTGACGCACCTAGCTTCTTTCTCTCTAGATTAATATTGACATTAAATATGTTCTCTTCTTCGATTGCTAAGTCATCAACAGTATCAAAAATATCCATATAGGTAAACTCGACGTATGTCAAAAATAAACTCAAACCAAATTGCACTAATATAAACGTCACGTCACATCAACTCGAGTTATTTGTTGAATAACACGGTTATATATTACTCGATAAATAAGTATTACAGTAGTATACAGCAGTAGTATTAAAAAACGCAACATCTCGCTATCTGTCGAATAAAAGCTATCTGTCTGAAAAATCAGCCCATACATAAATACGTTATTCTTATGAGCAAATCCAAAATTCCAAATCGCTGGCATTTTACATTTTTCATTTATTTTTTAAACATCTTCGTAATTTCCAATATCAAGATGATGCATCATATAATGATGAGAACTTAAGGTTCGATAGTTACGAAAATCGAAGGGATATTCCAGTAGCGATGGATAAATTTGCGCGGTTGGATAAAATTGCTCATATTGATAGGTTGGCGAATAGACTGAGCTCTGCAGCTTTCGCTGTAAAAAAAATTAGATTAATGACTGATGAGGAAACGGCTCGCCTTGTTTACTTTAGCTACTTCCATAGTATTATGTCTTACGGCATCTTACTTTGGGATAATGCAGCCGGTATTAAGTCAATCTTTGTCTTGCAGAAGCGAGCTATTCGCGCGATCTACAATTTAAGCCCTAAAGATTCTTTAAGGGAAACGTTTAAAAAGATCAACATATTGACCGTTGCATCTCAATACATTTTTGAAAATGTTATGTATGTCAAGAAAAATATTAATAAGTTTACTAAAATCAGTGATGTACATAATATTAATACTAGAAATAGTCTTAAAATTTGTGTGATTCTTTTATGGGACAGGGTGTACACTTTTACAATAGGATCCCAGAAAACGTCAGAGAATTTTCTATTTCACATTTTAAAAAAGTTGTGAAAAGACGTTTGTGTGTTAAAGGTTATATATACCATATTAACGATTTTATAAAAGATAACACGCCTTGGGAATAAAATGCTCGCTCCAGGCTATTTCAAAGGTATCATTGTTCGACGGAGCTTGGTGAGGACGGATGGCTTAGTGGTCAGAGCGCTTGAACGGTTTTCAAGAGGCGCAGGTTCAAATCCTGCTTCGTCCAAATTTTTATACGTTTTTAAAAGTATCTTTTAAATATGTTCGTAATTCACCCAAAAACAGGGTAGAAACTGTAAAATACGAAAATTTTGAAAAATTTCGCAGCCAATTGGGAAATCAGCACTGGAAGTTCGGGCCAAACCAGTTGGAAAATAATAAAGAATTTCAAAGTAGATTTTTCCCATGGATAATTGGATTCGTTTTCCAATCGGTTGTCAGCGTAGGCGTTTCCGCTTTAACAGCCGCAGGAAAAACAGTAGAAAAGGCTGTACAAAACCTAGTAGGAAAATGACACGCTATTATTTCTCTCGATACAAATTATTAAATAAATGCAAATTAAAATAAGTTTATTTCTTTGTCTTTACACGATGGAAAATCATAAAATACATCAACTTTATCTACTTTAATAACTACTAAATACGGAAAATTACTTTACAATAGGAGAAAACTTTTATTATGGTAAAATAAGCTAAAGGAACCTAGTGTCACCCTGTTTCCCATTTCCATTGATTCGTTTGTCGAAACATTGCGAGTTCAGAGCAACATAAACCACTGTTTCTTGTTACAAGAGCTCTTGCTGATTGCTATTAATAAAATAAATAAGGTTCAAATAAACAATTGAGGGAGTAGCCAATCTCATGGGATAAAGATCCCGGGAAATTATAGATAGAAGATATTTTCCTATACAATAAACGTACGTATGTCAAGTATGTGTCAAAAGTAGATCAAGCTATATCTGTCAGTGGTTGTTTTTTCATACATGTGTACTTATCAGCTTCACGCTGTTCCCACACATGGCGAGGTAGGCAAAGGCAAGGTTTTTGTTCCGGTCCTCACTTTTATTTGTACTTAAATCGTCCCGTCTGAGGCCTGTCGTGGAACAGGGGCACAAGTTGTGCAAGGGGTAAGGTTGTGGACTGGATACTCACACAAAGAAATGAAGCGTGGCGTTAAATTCTGCCATTCGACATGCATTGCCTCAAACTCGGCCTCAAGTGGGGAACGGAACGTAGTGTTTTAATACTTTCCAAGGTTCCTTTGCCTACCCTGCCATGTGCGGGAAACAGCGCAAAAAGAAGAAACTGTTATACGTAATAACATAATATATATATATTTAACCTAGTGTTATAATAATCCGTTTTTCGCTTCTATCCGAATTCGATTCATAAAATAATTCCCCCGAATGAAGACTGAATACAAAATCATCGCGTTAATGTGCCACAACGATCTTCACTTTCAAACAATAAACGCCAAAACCTTAATCTCAAATGCATATCTTGCATTAATTAAATGGCCAATTTTTGTATCAATTACTTTTGTCATGTTCAATTAATTCACACTCTTTAAAATGGCACTGTATAATTCGTTTTTAATATGAGAGAATTAATATTTCAGGATCATAAAAGTGTACATACATAACTGCACGAATATGAAGTTGGTATTTTTGGGTAAGATTGATAAGTATTTTAATAATATTAGTAGGACAAGATGCGGGGTTAAATTCTACAAAAAGACATTCCATTGTTAATTGTGTGTGCGATATTTTTTCTTAATTACAATTAAATTTATTTTTCAGCATTACGCTGTTCCCTGGTCATGTCAGGGTAGGCAGAAGGAACCTAGCGATAAGGCACCCCGTTCCCGTTACAACACTTCCTTTCCTCACATTCCGCCGGTTTTGAGTATATGTATAAACTGAATTTCAGTCCTGGCTGTCGCTTTTCTACACTCCTCTCAGTCACAAAGTCCAATTAACGAAACGCAAAATAAGCAAATTGAAAATGACGCCCCTCCTGAAAATCTTAGACGAAGAAACGGATATACCCCTTTTGGCAATTACGACGATGAAATTGCAGATGACTATGAGGACAGAGTTGTTCCTTACCACGAAGGTTATATGGTGAAACGCGATCGTGCTTCAGGTATTATTATAACAAATAATATTTGAAGTAGTACCATTTATATGACAAAAAAGCAGCTATTTATCTAACTTGTATCTATTTGCTCTTTATATTATTGAGTGGAAACTTGATAGGACATTTTATATTTAATATTTTAATATTTTATATAAGTTCTATGGTTGTGAATAATATATTTTGTTTGTTTCTCTGATAAAAATAAATAAAAAAAATAGCCAGATGAGCATAGAGTCAAAACAATCCGTTTCCCATCAAAGCACTTCTATTCTCCAGTTACCGCCTAATTCTTGAGGCATAATGAAGCATAGCGAATATGGACTCTTGCCTAGTTACCAGAGCAAGGAAATATTAAATATTTTATTTAGTGTCTTAACACTAGATTCCCGGGTTCCCTCTGCCTACCCTGCCTCGTGCGGGATACAGCGTAAAGCTAAAAAAAAAAATTGCCGACTGGGCAACACACAATCTTTACGTTAACAGTTACACACTTGTGCCTATATTTAACATAATTGCAATGCTGCTTTAGCAAATACTCGATAGTTATCGGGCAAACTTTAATTTGATACAAATTATAATTTCCTACTCGGAAAAATAAATTATTTTCCCATCTTCACTTTGTTTAGAAGACAAAACGAGACGTTGATTTCCGTCGTTAATATCTAATATCTAGAAAATTTGAATAGAAGTGAAGAACACGGTATATAAACACTAGTTTCTCGTTACCTGCCGCTGGATAAAAATAATGCGTGAAACTAAAAATAAAATAAGCTAGAAATAAAACACTTTTAATAAAATAAAGCCATTACGGCATTTGATAATTTCAGGAAACAAAAGACCCAAGACCAAACTCAAAGAGATCCATATTCTAAAATTCCCTACAGATCCGAAAGCCGTATTTCTATACATTCCATTTAGCAGCATCAACGCGATCAGGCCTAACTAAGAGATAAAATATTTTGAAAAGATACTTCAAGCACAAACATTTTGTTTAAAATAAATGTTAGAATAATATAAATTTCTTTCATTTTTCACGAGCCTACAACCAACATCACTTTCTGTCTATTTAAAAAACACATAAAACGGATGTAGTTACAATATCTATTGCATTACAAAATCATTGATTTTTGCGATTGTTACACAACTTAAATGAAACAAATTTAAACGGATTAATTGTGTATATTGATTTGTAAACATTTTCGGAAACGCAGGCAACACATACATCATTTGCCAATCAGTCAAAACAAATTTGAGATAATTCTACTATTGAGATATTGAGTAAAAGTTTTAACTTTTAGAAAAATACCATTCGATGTAATAATAACTAATGTTGTGGAATCAGATTTTAAAGGAAGATTCAGAAGCTATTCGTCAAGATATATCTGCGTTAGTCCGCCGTAGAAAACCACTTAAGTCTAATCTTTCTCGTGACGAATCTGGGGCACTTAGTAAATTACGGAAAAATAGTGAAATAACAGTTCAAAGCTGCCAAAGGTAACGCGGCAGTTGTACTAAACACTGATGAGTATTTGCAAAAAATGTCATTTTTGCTACCGGATAAAAAAAACCTATAAAATTGTTGACAAGGACCCTACAACAAAAATACTTAAACAGACTTTAGATTTCATTAAAAAAGACGCAATATCATTAGATCTTGACATTAAATCTGTCTTGCCTAACTGTGTAAAACCTCCGACGTTGCGTGGGTTACCAAACATACACAAAAAAGATTTACCTCTGCATCTAATAATGAGCCCAATCGATACACCGACTTATAAACTGGCTCAAAACGTTGCGAAAGTACTTTTTGCACTGCGTGGCCACATAACACCTTACGGATTCTTATCATTTTATTACCGGACTGATAGACCTTAAATTACCTAGCGATCACTTTAGTTTTGATGTCCAGTCGCTTTTCATCAATATACCTAATAAGGACTGCATTAAAATTGGCAAGCGGAAGCTACAGGAAAAAAAACATGCCTATAGAATATCTTGAACTTTTAGAATACTGCCTCACATCTGGATATCTAGTGTTCAATCATAAATTCTATTTACAAAAAGATAGCATTGCTATGGGTTCACGTGTGTCCCCGGTAACAGCAGATATATACATGGAGGACTTCGAGGAGATGGCTCTTAACTCTGCACCATGTCTACCTAGGATATATAAGTACGTAGATGACACTCACAATTTTACCTATGGACAATGTTTTTACATTCTTAGACCACTTCAATTTTATTCAAAATAATATTCAGTTTACAATGGAATTACAGGCAAATAATTCTTTAGCTTTTCTTGATGTTTTAGTCATAAAGAATCTTAATGGCACAATAGGCCACACAGTATATAGGAAACCTACGCACACCAACAAGTACCTCAATGGTGAAAGTCATCATCACCCTACACAGTTATCTACCGTTGGCAAATATTTGTTTCAGGTATCTTAAATAAATTAACAACCCAAATATGATAACCTTCTTAAGTACAGCGAAATATAGCGTTGAATTCTGCCACTCAACATTTCCAATTTGGCGGAAAGTAAATAACGAAACGGAGTGTCTTAACACTATGTATTCCAAATTCCCTCTGTCTACCCTGCCACAATGCTGTGCGGGGTACAATGTGAAGCAAAAAAAAAAAAAGAGTTGTTCTTTTCTGCATTATGTGATGAGTGGCGGAACTCACCGTTCCAACTTGAAACCACAACCTGTCGTTTACAGTCATACGCTTATGCCGCTGCGTCACGACAGACCTTGATAACAATTCCAACAGTTACAAATTACATATCGATAATATAATACAAATAATAATTAAAAGAACGTGTCGAGAAAATTAAACAAAAAATGTTTCTTTGAATTAATTTTAAAAAAACGAGCATACTTTAATATTATTGAGACGATTATACACCGTTATGAAGAAAACTATAGCTTTATATCTGGGTAAGAATATTATTTTAGATTTTATAAACAAGTATCTATTGTTAAGACATATCCTTTCCCCTTTTTCGCCGAATTTTGGAAACATTAGATGTTGATTGGCGGAAATCAATACCGCCTTCTCTTCTAATCAGAACAAATAAATAAAAATATTAAATATTTTATTTCCTCGAGCAGGAATCAAACTCACAACCTGTCGCGACAAGAAAATAAGTGAAGTAGATCTAGGAAAAGCGTGGATTTGCAATATTAACTTTTGTAAGCATTTATGCCTGATGATGAGAAATTGTACCTAAAGCAGACATTTCAACAAATATATTGCGGCGATGAACTCCGTTAACTAAAGTTAGGATTTTAACTGTACTACGGAGCCTGACGGAGAGTTTTTCTACAAATCGAAAGAAGCTGTACGCACATCGTCAAACTTTCCATTTTCAAATAATTGTGTTAGTTAACGCAGCTCAACGCCGTGATTAGTCTGTTTAAGATGGAAGATATTTTATCTAATAAATTTATTAACTGACTTTTATTTATTTAGTCTTAGCTATACATCTAGTTAAAGATGGAAACGCCGCGAAATGTGTAAATAACGCAGCAGATTGTACAGAAAGAGATGACAGCAGTAAAATAGCGAAGATGGCAGAAAATGATGACGAAGTGAAAGAAGAGACAATAGAAGTAGAAGAAAATCCACGTTCTTTATCCTACAGGCATAGGAGAGGATACAATCGGCATCAGTATACCTCAGATTACACGCGGAGTACGGCATGGTACCGAGATGATTACTTTTACAATTTCAGAAATCCTTACAGAATGTTAGACATTAAAATACCAATGCTTATAGGCGAAGTGTTCAAAAAAAGCAAATGAATAGTAGAAAATACAAACACAGTATCTTTATTATGTACCAAAATAAATCATATTATTATACTGGACTTTTGACATCTGATAGATTGGTGACTTCTTTCGTACTTTTATACGACTGCAAAGGAAGGAAGGGTTATGTTTTTTTGTATGTATATGTGCGTGTGCGTGTGCGTGTGCGTGTGCGTGTGCGTGTGCGTGTGCGTGTGCGTGTGCGTGTGCGTGTGCGTGTGCGTGTGTGTGTGTGTGTGTGTGTGTGCTCCAGTATCGCTTAACGGATGTACATTAATAAGGTACTCTAAGATGTCACAAACGTACCATGATGCTTGCGGCACAGGGTACAAGCGTGTTGTTAGCAGGCAATGCCTCAAATTTGGCTGAGAGTGAGAAATAATCTCTCTTAAGAATATTTTTACATTAGATAGGCGATTTATTGGATAAGAGCCAGGCCAGGCCGGGCCAGTTCTTGACAATAACACGTACAAGAATATAAAAATAATGAAATAATAAATGAAAATGTTAAAGAAAACTAAAAAATCATATTACATGCGCTAAGAAAACCCTTGAGCCTATACAAAAATCATGTATGACAGAACACTTTACCTTTAAAAGTTCAATAAAATCCGTGACAGCATATTGCTATCAACTATGGACATCAACAGTAAGTATGTTATGTTGAGAAATTACAAAACAAAAGAAAGGGTTATTTTTTATATTATTTTAAGCAACACAGTATTATTCCTTATCCAAATTAAAGAAATAGATAAGTCATGCGTTTTAAATACATATCACATTTATAATATATGAGAGCAGAGTGATCGTCGCGCAGAGTGTGGTACGCTGAACGACTTGCGGGCCTCAGCGTATAGCGTGTACATATACAATCTATTATATATAGTAATTATTAAAGTGTAGATCGAACTCAGAACCTACCGTGCTTACAATCGCACACTTGTACCCCTGCGCCATGACAGGCCATAACTTCCACCAATAAATACTTTACAAGGAACATCCGATGATGATGAGCCCCGATTGTTAATCTTAATGGATATAAAAAATATTGGAGCTTTCTTCTTTTTAGTGTTCTGGTCAGGAATAAAAAATATATATATTTTTTATAATGAACATATTGACAAGACAATCAAGTTTTAAGTCTGGCCTACCTGCAGCTGCATCAGTTTTGCTTTTAGTTTAGTGATTTATTATATAATACGCAGTTTGTTCTTCAAAGAGCTTTCGGATTTTAAGCTTCTGAATATTAAGTTTAGTTTCTATGGAGATCAGCGGAAGTTCAATATGGTTATACAAAGTGCAGCAATCAAGTAAATAGCTAGAGAGAATATATTGATTATATCGTTCCCGGTTTTTCGCTTAAGAATTGAGTAGCCCAATGATGTATTTTTTATAACGAATTGAGGCCTGACGTAGCGCAATGGCAGGGGAACTCGATGCATTCGACTCAAAACGTAAAAGCACGCATCAAGTGAGGATATGAAAAAATAATATTTTCATTTCTTCGCGAGGTAGCATGTAACACGACAAAGCGAGGCAGACCTTCAACTCTCTCACGCAATGCCTCAAATTCGGCGTAGGCGTAAATATTACCGTGTGCCTTAATAATAGTTTTTCAAGCTACTTACTCTACTCTTTTGTCAACTGAAGGATACGACGTGAAGTTAAAAATACGGTTAACGTCCCAAAAATCCTTTTCTTTCCGGTCCAGTAAAATTTTTTGGGGAATCCCCCAAGTAAGTTCCACTGCATCACCCATCGACTTGGAAACCTAGGGCTACGACACCTCGTTTCAATTATTTACACCTTATGTTTATTTCACTTCTGTTTACATTATGAAATATTTAATTTTCTTCACTTAAATAATAACAAGTCAAAGAGCGGCGTTGAGATCCGCAACTAAACACGCAATGCCTGAAATTCAGTGGAAAGTGGGTACCTAGGTTCCCAAGCTCCTTTAATTAGCCAAGTGAGGGATTCAACGTGAAGCTAAAAAAATTTAATTAAATGTAAAAATGAGTCATAATTTTTATACATTTATTTATATAAGAGTATATTGAGGCCCATGTTCAGCAGTAAGCGAGAACTGCTGATTATAACCAACTTAAATCTACATGAAAAGTTAAATTACATTGTAGTACTAATTAAGGCCCGTATAATTTTCCAACTTGGCCTCAAGGCTATACTTGCAGATCAATAATCAGAATATTAGTACCCGACTTTTAACTATGAAACCATGAAGAGTTTCTTATTCATAATTTTAAGTGAGTAGTTTTTACTACTTTAAAATTCACCCTTAAATAACCGGTTGGTCAGAAATAGCCTACAATCAAGACATTAGGATCTCTGTTTTTTTTTTCAGCTCCATGTTGTATCCCGCACATGGCAGGCAGGTAGGCAGAAGGAACTCGGGAATCTAGTGTTAAGACACTCCGTTTTGTCCACAATTTCGCGTTGGCGGAATTGAGGCAGCGTCTCCTTGTAATGAGAGCTAGGAAAATGAAAATAGTAAATATTTCATCTCCGAGTGGAGATCGAATCCACAATCTATAGTTTACAGTCACAGACCTGTACCCCTCTATGGCACAGGGGCTCCTCCGATCTCCTTGCTCCTAACAGATTCTATATATTGGACACGTGTTGACTAGTGAATAACTGTGCTGCGTTTATTACTGTATAGAAAAAAAAGTAGCATGCCTAAAGATTGATTTTAAAAGTGAATAAACTAAAAAAAAACCGCATCCTCTTCGAAATTTAAATTTAATTATACATTATAATTATTAATTTCTTTTCCTTTAGAGGCAGTGGATTTCGCCAGTGTACATGCTTACCATTAAAAATACGTTGAAATTTATTTACGTTTGCTTCTGAACTACATGCGAAGATTGTCTTAATACAACATTTTACGACAAGCA
>DWMZ01004968.1:0-11304 GCA_018249855.1 Eueides tales michaeli | reverse complement strand
GGCCAGTAGCATACTTCACACCACGAGACCTGGAATCATCGTGGCGCCGGGTGGTGGCCGGATTGCATGCCATACTATCTCTATGTGTGCCCATTTCGTCTAGATTTCTTGGGAAAATAGTGCAGTGTTTTCCCGTTGCCTTCTGCACCAGGCCTTTCGGGGAGTATTTGGCTCCCCAGGCCGCTGTAGCCTCTTCCATCTGGGTGTTAGGTTATACCGCCTACGCTCAGTCGCCATTGTCTCGTCTGTTGTCTATCAGGGAGCACCGCGGCGGCCCCTGGGCCGCCGCCGCTAGCTATTCTGAAAAGAATCACTAGCGCGAGCAGGTGAGGATGACAGTTGGGTCGGAAAAGATGTTATTACCGTTCCCCCTTACTCCCCTATAAAATGGTAATCTTCTTCTTTATAAATAGGATATTAAAAGGGTACATTATACAGTATATGGGTAAGGTAAATAATAACAACATGAATTTTCCAAAGCTTTTCAGAAGGTATCTTTGTGGTAAACGTAATGTGAAACATCATATGAGTTGTAATATGACAGTAAGGAGGACTTCGGTTGTGAGGAAACGGCGAATAAACGCTCCTAATATTTGTATAAAGATAACATTGAATTGGATTTTGATGTTATTATCTATATTACTTGTACGTGTTACCTAGTTTAGTATAAAACTTTAAACTTTTTAATAAAAATATGAACTTCAATATTATTACAGTTTATTTTCACATTTAATCGTCTGAGAAGAGGAAGGTTAAGCTTGAAGTGTACTTACATAATTATATTGTTGAATTTGGTTAATATTTAAATATGATAATTGATTTAGGCTACAGAATGTCCTAAATTCGAGTCGATCGTAACAAACGATACTAATATATAAAATACAAAATAATAAACAAACGTTTACTTTTTGAATTTAGACTTATTATGCCTCTAACTATAAGTGCAAAGACAGAAAGAGGGAAAATATAACCTAAGATCCTCTTAATCATATAAAATATTCGTTAATCCTACACATACATTAACACCTCAGAAGGATATTTAATATTCTTGAATAGTAAATGTTTCTCTTTATGAATAATATATAAAGGAAATGTTGCTTACAAAATATTAAAGGCTACGCCAACTCAAAATGTCTGGTTGTAAGTTTTATTAGTAGTACCTAGTTAAGCTATTTTTAGTATAATAGATAATTAAATTAAATTCATTAATCTTTGTATTATTACGTATAAAATTTATGAAGTAAATGAAACATTAAACATTTTATTTCTAATTTCTAGTCTCATCTCTATACGCATTGCCTCTCAAATGACGACCAGAAGGGAGTAACAGAAAAAAATAATATAGCTAAGTAAGTAAAAATAACTAATCATTTCGAAACACACAAAAGGTTTTGGCGCGCATTTTTAGTCCTTCACCTGGTAGAAAAAAAGAATTCCTTACCAAATGTATCTTTGCAGATTTTTTTAATTTAAATACTTGAATACGAATGGATATTAAAACTATCAAATATATGTATTTTATAAACTCAGCTGGTTATTTTATATCAGAAATTTATATAAACACCGTCTGGTCTGGAGTATGTATCTCATGGAGCACAACGTGCGACTATAAATGCGACAGGTTGTGCCTTAGGTCCTCACTCGAGGAAATGACATGTTTAATATATTTATTTGTTTCGCCAATCACTCTTTCTTTCTCTTCGCAGTTTTAATAATATTTATGAAGTGCCCGCCGCCCCAATGGTGTCCCAATAAAAAAGTAGAAACGAAAGATATAAAATCTATCAAAGCGTCAGTCGATGTAACTTGTGTTATTTGATGTTGAACTCATTCTCTGAAACACGCCAA
This sequence comes from Eueides tales michaeli, assembly GCA_018249855.1. Taxonomy (NCBI): domain Eukaryota; kingdom Metazoa; phylum Arthropoda; class Insecta; order Lepidoptera; family Nymphalidae; genus Eueides; species Eueides tales. The sequence continues at coordinate 9,456 of DWMZ01004968.1, read as the reverse complement.
CTACTCCAAATATGTGCTTTATATTATTTAGCTTTGATATTTAATGCAAAAATATTTTCTATAGACCGAATGTTGATATTTTATCATATTAAGATTTTTCCTTATAAAGTGACATATAATGGTTGTGTTATATTTTTGTGTATTAAAATATAATAAGAATGACGTGGTATCGAAATTCAAAGTCGTGCTTTGTTTTATTGCCAGAGCGAGAATAATAAAATTAGCGTGTCCACTCAAGTATGAATTAAATCCTCAATTGTAGCATTTATAGACCATCTGCGCTACGACAACCTCTAATGCGCCGTTATAATTTTCTTCTCTATTTTATGTAATTATGTAGTAAGTAGTATTTTTCTCGTGATTTATTAACTTTAGTTTTAAATTCTGGAAAAGAATATTTTATAACTTCTGAAAATAAAGTAACTTCGACAAATCATAAAAAAAACCTATTAACTTTCATTAAAGAAATAAAGACGTAAAAAATATTTTGTAACTTAATGCTATATCCCATATATAACAGAAAACTGAATGTTATCGACAATCCACTATGTCTTAAATAGTGGAAGACAATTGTGCACTTTGAACCAGAGAATGGAAATGAAATAAATCCGACCTACAACCTTCGCGCTTCTATTCAGACGCTGCACCGCTACGCCATATCGACATACCATAAAACAGTGACACCGAACTCGATACTCACAAAATCTATTGAAAATAAAATTTCTTAGAAATTTTAGAATGTATTGAATTATTCATAGAGGATCGAAGTCTGTTAACTTTTCGAGACATTTCTAAAGTAGCAAAGTTAGTTTAGTCACAATTGTGGCTAACTTTCATTATATAAAAATAATAAGAACATTAATTAAAAAAAAACAAAGCCATGCGTGAGCTTGCGATGGCGACGCCAATAATCGTCCATTACGAAGACAATTATTTTCGAATGTTCCATTACATCGAATTAGGTCACTTGGAAATGTAGCTTTATAGATAAAAGATAAATTAAACATTTGAGGTTGTGGGGACATAATGATATATCATCTGACTACAGATGATATATAACTATGTACCCACGATAGACACGACGGGTGTGGGTACAAATTGGGGGAAAATTCAAATATTTTAATTTAACCTCTTTGGCTAATAATGTGTGGCGTTAAGATTTTTTTTTCACTCTAAATGCGTTTACATAAATGCAGAAAATTAGGCAGATCATTGGGCACGCATGGCTTTACATTAGGTTCCTTTAGTCTTTGCCTGTCCAGCTTTCGGTGCGGTGAAAAAGTACTAATGCGTACTCTACCATAATGTGGTCGTTGTCGTGGAGTGAGATGCAGAGAAATTTTGTGCTATGTATTCCTGCCTTGCTTCGCCACAAATAGGAGAGATATTAATTTAAATTAAGCTACACACCCACTGCTCGCCAAGCGTGGAACTAGATTGTTACACATACTCCCCTTCAGAGTCCTTCCTTATTAGATAATAAACGCGTTTATCCACGCGTTCCCTAGGGACGAACTCATTTCGTTCCTTAAAGACTGGTGGTCGTCGCCCAGTCCGTCAAGAATAACTCCCCCAACTTAGTCAAGGAATTGAACTCTCCGGCCGATGCATTCGCAATTAACGAACCCACGATAAATTTTGCCGCCGACTGCAAAGACGGCGATTTCGAGACCATCTAATCCAAAGCTGAAAACAAAAGTCATTAAGAAACAAAATTCAAAAACACCAATAGTATCGTCCACCTCTACCGCACCCGTCGCACAAGACAGTAGCGGTACAAGCAATTCCGCGTCACAGCCTCCGACTTCAGCCTTACATCCATCTAAGGGTAAAAATAAATCATTTCACACTGACAATTCAATGTCGCGTATTATTATAGTAGACTGTCATTTAATTAGATAAAATTATTTGTTTAAACCTTCTATTGCAAGTATGAAATTACCGACCGAAGTGACATATGACTATAATATATATGAAAATATAAATACCAAACCTACGACTCAAACTGAGCTCGATCATAATAACGATACGCCAAGTGGAAGTAATTATAAACACTGTGTATTCAATATTATAGGACGCTAAGTTAAATTGGATCTCGCGTCATTGTTTGTTCACAAACTGAAGGAGCTCATTGCTTTAGTATTTACAGTTCAAAGACAAAATTAATTTACTATCATGTAACTTATAACGGATTTGTAAAATTATATTTAGTTTGAGCTTTTGACTTAAAATTAAATAGAATGAAAACATAAGAAATAATAAAACAGTATAAATATAAACTAGTCTAAGTATCCTGGCGGTCCTGATAAGGATACTGGGAAACTGTATATGAATTATTGCATTTTCATCAGCCCTTGATACGTGTGTAAAGTTTCAAATATATCAGATATCTAGAAACCGAGAAAAATTGAGCTCAAAGATTCCATTACATACATACATACATACATACAACCCAAGCTAATAAAAGCGTATTAATAAAAGACGAGAGTGTGATAAAATTTAGAGTAACGTAACATATGAACAATTATTTAAAAAAAAAAATGTTTGTTTGCTTGAATTTGCTTATCTGAGAAATGTCTTGTATTGATAAAGTATATTTTTATCTTGGACAGTCCATTAGGACATATATAAAATTCATCGTTTCAAAGTGTACCACTATACCAGTGACCAGAGCCGCTCTATGTACTAACGACGTTTCACAACTCTTAGTAACATCCATTCAACAACGTGTATGAAACTGTAGGTTTCAGCCAGAGTAAAAAAATAAAGTAGCATAAAGTCAATACAATCTAACTAGCACAATTCTAGCCAATTTATATTACAGCTTTAAAGTTATATATAAAGAGGGGTTGCGATCCCACTAGTCTATGTTTTATATTGTTTATTTATTATAACAATAATAGAGGTGGGAAGGACCATCGAGACGTACTGTCAGGATACTTTGATCTTCCGCATTTTATTATTCACTCGAGATACGATGATAATTAATCAAAGCCCCTTTGATCGTGGCGACGCACGGTTTAATTGTAATCCGTAACGACGCTCACAGTGGGAGCTTCCTGTCTGCTTCCTTCTTTACAAGCCTTCCTGATGTTTTTCAGCCTGAGAAATGTATTTACAATTTATTTATTATTTAAAAAATATTATGTTAGTAGGACAGTATTAGACTGTTAATACGATAGTTATGGGTACATTTCAGTGATCTTGTCACGCATAGAAACTTAACGTTATTTAACATATATATGAACATAATAAATAAACAATGACTAAATCTCCTCAATAGTTTAAAACATAACCTCTCATAATAGCACAGATTTTAATATAAAAACTGCTTTTGTAAGTCTTGTTATAACTTCATGTAGCGTATAAGGTTAGCTTGTAAAGTTAAATTTGCTCTTTGAAGTGTTTCAAGTGACCTTAATTGTCGTATACAAGTCTTATATAGAGGTGTTGAGAGGCTTGGAGCTAACTCTGAAATAACGTAGCTTCAGAGAAACTTCAAATTACCATTATATTATCAAAACAGCATTGTATCTATAATTTTTACTAGTTGTCATTTTCCCAATCTTGTGCAATGATAATGCTAACTTTCTCATTCACTTTTAATAAATTGAACATCCGCACATGAATCGATTATATAAAGTATTATTTTTATTCTTATTGAACGTAGAAATTAATGTGAATTTACTACGTTTTAATATTTATAGATAACTTCACTTTACTGCAGGCTGAATGGCGGAAATCAATTTGGAAAGTTGTGAAAAGACGTGTGTTAAAGGTTATTACCAAATTAACGTTTTTATAAATGATAACACGCCTTGAGAATGAAATGCTCACTCCAGGCTATTTCAAACGAAGCTTGTAATTTCTTATTTTGAATAAAAATATTTGAATTTGAATTTAAATTCAACGCCGCTTTGCCTTGCCAGAGAAAAAAAATAAAGAAAACAAGACTTTGAACCCGCAACCATCGCGTATACAGTTAAACAGATACTCACTGAGGCATAGTTATATAAATAAAAATAGCTAATTTATATATTTGGTGTTTATTTTTCCCCTGGAGTTTCCGGTCAGTTCTCCGCTTGCGATACAATGTGGGTCGTAAAACAAGATATGTGTACTTTAGTCCTCTGCATACAACAGACGTAGTACTAATACAATTATTAGCTTCACGCTATACCCCGCACATGGCAGGGTAGGCAGAGGGAACTTGGGAACCTAGTGATAAGACATTTCATTCCACTTCCCTTCCTCACTTTTCGGCCGAATCTGAGTCGTTGCGTGTTGAGTGGCCGAACTCAACGCCTTGCTTTGTTACCAGAGCGAAGAAATAAAAACATTAAATATGAATATTGATAATATTACATATTTTATCTCCTCGAGCGGGGATCGAACCCACAACCTATTGGTTACAGCCACACGCTTGTGCCACTGCGCCACGACAGCCCTCAATTAATAACTACTTAATATAATAAAAATACTTTCAATAAGCTTCTCACCATATTAATATGATTTCTGCTTGATATGTTTATAATTATAATTCTTTAATTTGTGGAAACCGAAAGGAATAACATTTAATTTCACTGAAATTAAGATACAATTATAAATAACTTGTATATCTCTTCATAAAACATTTCTCCTCTATAGTTCTAATAAAGCGTATTCAACAAATGGTACTTCCTTGGTAGCTCGTCATCGTCCTCAGAGAGACAACCGGAGCTATTCATTATACGTGTCTTTGTCTCCAGTAATTTACTTCCCTGCGTAACGTCTCCGCAATATACGTTACTGTGCGATATACTCGTGCGTGTATCGTCGTCCTGGATGCGCTGCGCTACTTGTTTGTTATTATATGTATTAGACACAAGCTTAAATAATAACCAATAAATATACATGATACGTTACCTAGTGATATATGAGGTTCATTATTTTCTATTAAATTCAGTGGCATACGATGCTAGGGACATGATTTGTATGCTAAAGTAACGTTATTAATTATTTTCATTTTTGTTATATTTTCCCTTCAGGATGTATCCCACATACAGCTGAGTGACCTGCGGGCAAGTAATGTTAAGACTCTCCGTTAGCCACTTGTCGCCCAATTTCGAAAAAGACAAATTACGTTATGCGATTATGTAAGATAATAATAGACTCGAGTATGCCGATGTTAGGGGCAATAAGTTATTTCCCAATAATAAAGCCATAAATGAGGCCCGCATGGCGGGGATTACCCGAAGTCGATATATCACGGTACCTTCGATAGTTTATTTAGCTTTACGCCAGCATTAAACGTGTGTACTCACGCAAAACTATTTCATGTATTTTTTAACACAAGAGGAAAAAGTTAGTCTTAATGTGATAAAGTTAGCCTTAATCTCATTACATATTCGTACAGATATTCTTTAAGTGCTATTATAAAAGGCTCTTGATATCCATAAATATCGGTACATCGTAGAAATGAGGAAGTTTACTTATTTTTATTAAGCACAAATTAATAACAAGGCGGCGCTAAGACCTGTCGTGGCACAAGGGCATAAAACAGTATAAATGCGACAGGTTGCGGGTTTGGTAATTTTTCGAGGAAACGAAATAATTTAAATTTTCTTGTCTTCGCTCTGGTAACGAATCAAAGCGCGCTGAATTTTGTCACTCACACATCTTGTTCATATAGAACGTCTGTGTATATAGCATCTAAATATAGTAATCTAATACTAATAATCATACGTGGTTTAAGTTTAGTTCGGATATATCTAAAGTAGATGCGTCGTCAGTAATCGCTGCATTGTCATCGGAGAACAATCACAGCATCACTTGTAACTGATGTTTACGATTTCATGTGAACGTGTGTGGGTGTGTGTTGTATACATTATAACTTAGCGATGTATCCTGCATATAGCAGTATAGGCAGGGATAAACTAGAGCTAAGATACTCCGTTTTACCACCACTGGCATGTGTATCTTAACGCCGCACTTTGTCTTGTTACTAGAAAAAGGAAATTTAACCACAAATAAATCAAAATCACAGCTGGAACGTTTACAGGCAGATGATTCCATATTAAACTCATTTAAGTGTACGTCTACAACAACGTCCCTCGTTAAAATATATTTTCTACTGTTTTGAAGTTTTTCACTTTTATATTGTGCGTGATAGCTATACCTTTTATAAGTCAACTTTGAGAACAGATCGCCAGAAAGCTGTATGTTTAAATGGCTTTCTAGAGCACGTCTCGAAGAAAAAAATAAAGAAAATATCTGTATCTGGTGCAGTAAAGGCATTACCGTGCCGTAATGAGGTACAATAGCAGCTTCACATGTACACGGCGAGACACTTCCAGACTTCCTTTAAGTAAACTAGCATCAGAAAATCTAAGTCTAAGTCTTAAAATCTTTAATATTTAAAGCGAAATCCATAGATTTTCTTAACTGAGTAAAATACTCTTAAGGAGCGTTATTAATTTTGAAACTTAACATTTGTTTAATGGAAAAGACAGAGGCTACTAGTACTAGCGAAAGCAGAATTATTGGCGCGTAAAAACGCACCTTTAGTTCTGGGAAAGGCCAGGAAGCCTTTGTCGTAGAGGTAGATGAGCATTTAAAAGCTACTCATATCCTATTGGTCCGGAAACATTGTCACAGGTAGGTTATTCCATAGATGTATGGAGTGTGCAATGAATCCTACGGAACCACCCAACAGTAGAATACCACGTATCTAGATAGTGAGAAGGGCACTAAAGTTTATGTTTACGTAAAGGTTACGTAACGTCATAAACTTTTTGATCCAAATTTAGTAAAAGTTTGAGTTGTATTTACTAAAGAAAGTTTATACGATTTTCTCAAGCCTAAAACGGATTGATGTTAAATTACACTTCATTTAAAATTCAAAGATCACTTAAAGGGATCCAAACGGGGCTTACTTTGAGACGTAACGAAGTTAATTTTAACAAGATATTGTTTATTGTTAAACAACACTACAAAATGTTATTTCATGAACACATTATATGTATATAGGGGAATATTTTAACAAACATTATATCTTAAAGCCGTCGGCCCACGCCCTCGACAACGGTGACTAAGTTTTTATTTATATTTTAGTTAGTATTTTATTTTTATATATATTCTAGTAAGTATATACGAGTAGATTCGTTTCGTAAAAAGGAATCTTTTATACTAAAGGCTGTCGAGAGCTTTTGTTCTTTTAAACGAAAACAAGTTCATGAAATGTATATTTTTCAATTTTATTTACATTATTTTTATGTATAGATGGCAAATCTTTCCGTTTACATTAAATTGTTGCCGGCTTATGTTTTAAATATATAATATTTTGAGAATACTAGGATTATAAAGATTTAATAAGCGATGCGAATATACAAAAAATATGTTTACATGGTTATTAACATTTTTTTACTGAAGATAAAAAAATATTTTGACAAACGGCAATATAAGTTGTTGTCTTCAGAGAGAGTTAGAACTTAGTCCACTAGGGCGGGTTAAAAAGGATTGGACATTAAAAAAATTAAAACTCATCAATCATATATGTATGTTATAAAAACTAACGCAGCTTGTTTTTTTAATTCAAATTCAAAATTCAAAGCTCAAGCTCAGGTTCGGCCGCATTTGGAGTACAGCTCGCATCTCTGGAGTGGTGCGCCGAAATACCAGCTTCAACCACTTGACTCCTTACAGCGAAGAGCTGTCAGACTTGTCGACGACCCCATGCTCACCGATAGGTTAGAACACCTTAGCCTTCGCCGTGATGTAGGCTCTCTTTGTCTGTTTTACAGATATTATCACGGGCTCACTCACGGGCTCTGAAGAGCTATTTAACCTCATCCCAGCATCTCGATTTTATCACCGGACTGCCCGCCACCGCGAGAAATTTCATCCACATGTTGTAGATACGTGGAAATCTACAACAACTCGTTTTGCGCGTTCATTCTTGCCACGTACCTGCAAGATGTGGAATGATCTTCCCCCTGAGGTTTTTCCTGGAAACTATAACCTGGAGCTCTTCAAGCGTAGGGTTAATAAATTCCTGTCCCTAAAAGACAGGCAATGTACCAGCAATGCCCCCGGTGTTGCAAGTATTCATAGGCGGCGGTGACCGCTTACCATCAGGCGGGCCGCTTGCCTAATTGCCTACAGTAAAATAAAAAAAAAAAAAAAAAACAAAGAAGTGGGTTCTCTGAAACAGAAATTTGCAAACTATGTAGCAGTATGTGGTACCTTTGATGATATATGTACTGTGTAGCCAGCTGTGCCATTAAGATTCTTTATGACAAAGACATCAATTCAGCTCCTGGCTGTATCTCGCACATGGCAGGGTAGACAGAGAGAATTTGGGAACCAAATGTTAAGGCACTCCGATCCGTTCTCCACTTTCCACCGAATTTGAGGCATTATGTGTTGAGTGGCGAAAGACCAGAGCAAAGAAATGAAAAAATAATTATTTAAATTAAAAATATAAAATATTACATTTATTTGATTGAGGATCGAACCTGCAACCTGTCCACCGCGTTTACAGTCACGTGCTGTGTCCCTGTGCCACGACAGGCTTCAAAAAAAGAATAGTTAGCCAAATCGATACGCTATTTCCGCATTAGACGTTGTATAAACTGGCATGCTTGTAAAAGTAAAACAAAGCCACAACAAACATTTTTTATAAAAACTTAAAGTAAAGCTACCTCAACTTTGTTGTTGTTGTTAACTGATATTTTTAACTCTGTAATGTTTGAAATGTCAATAGCTGAAAAAAAGGAAAAGTATGTTGTGGTACAAACGATATCGTAATTCTTTATTAATGTACTCAGGCTTATAGGCCTATGAATATATTTATTTCAGTTTATCTGCATTTTAATATAATATCACAGGGATATACTAAATTAAACAGAGTCAGGGGTATACTAAATTAAAGCGTTCGCAGAAGCGTTTTGAGTCGCAATCTTAGAACATCCGTATTGGAACTAGGCCTCAACGGCAAACGCTCGACAGTCGCTGAAATAACAGCGTATGTTGGTATCGGACCTGTAACTGTCAGGACAGTATTTTATAATCCCTTCTCGTGATTGATAAAATAAAGGGCTTTAAAATAAAATGCGGAATGTTATCGCATTCCGTATTTAGTTTATTATAGAAATATGTTCCCTGGGGTGTTAACATTGCGAGGGCGTCGGTTTTATCACCTAACTTGTAATATTTCTGAAAGTATAAAAATTAAGTTTTATTTAATATATGCCCATAGCTTTGAGTATATGTTTATATTAATGTGCAAGGTGCGTTTAAAAAATGACGTAATGTTGTATTTTCGATTAATTAATTGGGTTTCTTAACATAATGAAAGGTGAAGTGTTTATAGAGTAAAATATTTAACAACTCTTATATTCAGTATGATATGAATTATGTATAATATCCATGTAGAACGGGAAACTACAGGCGTTATTGTCATGCAAATTGTAACCG
>DWMZ01004967.1:0-11305 GCA_018249855.1 Eueides tales michaeli | reverse complement strand
AAGTTAAAATTTATAGGGATTTTTAACCGACATAAAAAAGGAGGTTCGTTTGTATGTTCCCCGATTATTCGAAGATGGGTGGACCGATTTTCAAAATTCTTTTTTTGTTCGAGAGGGTATATTTCACGATTGGTCCCATGGTAAGGAGATCAGGATCTAATGATGGAATCCTTGAGAAATCGAGGGCAACCCTCAAATTTGAAAGGCACAGGTGCGGTTTTTTCGTATAATAACGCAATTAGGAGATCTGTATCTGACTATCATCTCATTTTATTAACCGACTTCAAAAAAGGAGAAGGTTCGAGTAATCTGTGGAACATACGTATTAAGTATGTTTCTCAGATTACTCGAAGATGGGAACACTGATTTTAAAAAAAACTTTTTATCGTTGGAGTTACACAAAAATAATTATAGGTAGACTACTGTAGGATTATTTATCTTAAATAGTTCTAAATAAAAGTCCGCGACAATATATATCTATCTTTTATGTGTAAGTCACTATGATTAAAATAGTGAACGCGGACGAAGTCGCAGGTAACAGCTAGTATTTAATAAATAGCATTCTCTCTTGTCAAACGATAATTCTAACGAATTGTCTTTGGGTAGCGGAAATTTGTAAAAATCTCCCTACAGAGATGCTAACAACATAAATAAGTTGTGACAAGCGTATAAGAATTTCAACGGAGTTTGGTGAGAACGAATGGCTTAGTTGGTCAGAGCGCTTGGCCGGTTTCCAAGAGGCGCGGGTTCAAATCTTGCTTCGTTCAAATTTTTATACGTTTTTAAATTTAGTATTTTTCTTTCTTAAGTGTGGAATAATACTTTAAAAATAGTAAAAATGTTTTTAATCTGTTAATTTAGCATCTTATATAGGAACCACAATGCTTATTGACAATATAGTGGTAAAATACTTTACTTTACATGGTTTCCTGTTCCATTTTTGTCCGGACATGTAGACAGATATTATTTTTATTTTTTAAGGTATAATATTCTTAGAAAAAGAAAGTAATTGAAATTAGTAAATAAAACAGTGTAATTTAAGCGGGCGTAGCCGTGGTCAGTTCGCTAGTTTTATAATATATTTATATATGTAGAGAGTGTTATGACATTGTCATGTCTATTTTTCGTCCGTCGTATTAAAATGACACCTAAGATACATTGTTATAAAATAATCCATTTGAAAATCTAATAGTATTTTTTTTGTGTAATAATGTATTTAAAATTAGTTCTTTCCATAGTATTCCATAGTTCCTCCATCAACTTAGTTTACCTAACGATTATCGTAAGTCTTTATTTCCGGTTCATCAAATACATGTCCGGTCTCGGATATTGCACTTAAATGTCAGCTTTAGTTAATTTGCATCGCGATTTAACCCTTTAAATATTCTATGGATTCTTCAAAAATTTACTTTTACTAGCTGCCCCTTTTACGTGGCATCTCCGGCACTCGCTTGGACTATACGGTTTAATATCACTTATATTTAGTATTTAATTAAATGTGTTATTTTTCCTAAGTAATTTTTATTCGCTCGCTAAAATATATCATTTTAAAAACGAAAATATTTAGTTACGTACTTTATTTATATCTAGGCAGTAAGGTATCATTATAAGACAAAATTGTGTACTGGAATTCGATAGTAACTTACAGCACAGCTTCACGCTGTTTCCATGACAGGATAGATTAAGGAACTTGGGAATCTAGTGTTAAGATACTCCGTACCAATCTACATTTACCTCCAAAGCAATGCGTGTTGAGTGACTGAACTCAATCGAATCACACACTTTGCCTTGATGCCAGAATGAAAAATTAAAAGATTAAATATTTAATTATTAAATAATGTTCACTTCCTCGAGTGGAACCTCCCTTCCTCAGGAGATACCTTAAGAGAAATAAGTTTGGAGAGCCTGCTGCCTTTAATATTATGATGTTATAAAAGAGATTTTCTTTTGTAGAATACAATGGATTTCATTTTTCTAGAAATTTGATTATATTTAGAAATTTGTAATAAAATTTCAAATAAATACTTTTTTGGAAAACCAAAAAAAATTATGTAGTGGGATTTGCACATTCACTTTTTAAAGAATCATCTAACTCTAACCACTGCATCAATCATTTAACTGTATGTTCAAAATTTATTTAAATTGCAAGCATTTCTGTAGAGATTATTTTTACAAAAGAAGATAAAAACATTTACACTTAAGTTAAGTACATGAAAATTTTATTAAAAGTTCTACGAATCTCTAGAACCGAATATTGCTATCGGAAACGGTGGAGCTTGTGAGATGCAGCCTTTTAATATGATGTCACATTTCAGTCTTTGTCAGAAATTTGATGTCACAAAATGAACGTCTCATTATAAAATAGCTGACGTCGCAGTGTCCCAGTGTCTGAATATAAGCGTGATAATTCTGGGCCGTATTCCAACTCTGGGGAATAATTGTATTTCAACTGTTTTGCTGTAGTAAGCGGCGTTGAGTTTCACCAATAAACATGCAACAATGTCTCTAGAAATGAGCAAGTAAATTGGGAACAGAATGCCTTAACTTATAAAGTAAAAACATAATAAATAAAATAAATGAGTAAAGCAAAATCAAAAGGAAAAAGAAAATAATAAATGTATATCTATTTAATTGATACTCCCATTGGAATTTGGATCACGATAATCAATCAATGAAATGAAATATTTCATATTTTCATTTATCCCATTTAAACACTTCCTTTCGCAACTTTCCGCCTAAAATACAGAGCCATTGAGTATTGACTTCCGTAACTCAACACTGCGCTTTGCCTCTTTACCAAAGTGTTGAAATGTGAATATTAAATATTTATCTTCCTCGAGTGAGGATCAAACTCGCAACCTATCGTGTTTACAGCCACATCATGCTTCTATTATTATTATTATTCAAGATTGGGTTTCCAATTACAATAGCACTATGATCTCTTACAAATAAATTTAGCATGCGTAATTTAGATGAACACGTGACCGTAAGGTATATTTGGATAGCTTAAATTTCAGATCGGATATCTGGAACGTGACTTTACTGTAGAACTCAATTTTGTGTAAATATAATAATATTGTTTGCTTGTGATTGGATATTTAAGATGACTTTGTCTAAATCCAGTGTATGTTCGTTTTTTTGTTTGAAGACATATCAGTTACAAGGATGAAGGAACCTATTAGGTATATGTTTTTTATCTTTCCTTTGTATATATACCTATGCTGGAAAGGGAGGCCTATGCTGGAAAGCAAGATAATCTTAACGTGCTGGTGTCAAATAATAATTAAAAAACAAAAATGTATATATAGGTAGATTAAGATATGTACTGTTTAAGATTATAAATAAAAGGCTATTATTATTATTATTATTATTATTGTATATATACCAGGGTAGGTGAAGACATTGTGTTCAATCTTCAACATTCTCCATTCTCATTAGGACAATTTGAGGCATTGCGTTGAGTGATGGAACTCAACGCGACGCTTTGCCTTGTTACCACAGCGAAGAAACGAAAACAATAAACACCAAACCAAAACCACCAAAAACATTTAATTATAATATTAAATGTTTAGTTATATCACAAATAATATTACGTATTTCATTTCCTCGAGTGGAGTCGAACCCACAATCTGCCGCGTTTACACGCTTGTGGTCCTGTGATATGACAGGCCTCATTATTCTTAAATATAATAGTATTCGACAGGTACAATAGGAAAGGCTAAGCTTAGTAATTAATTTCAGGAAATCTAGGTAACTCGAAAACAGGAACTATTTCAACAGATTTACCACAAATCGCTTTGTTATCTACTAGTTATTACTTTTCTCTCTGTGTCGCGATTAAAATGCCTGTAAATATGGTTGGTCGTTCAAATACCCTTTTAGGGAATACATTTATTGGTAATAACTAAGAGATGTATGTGGCAATCTTAGTGCCTAAGGTGAGCTAGTTTACCAATCTAGAGTGAGTTACATCGGAACTATTAACGTGGACTCAATCAGTCTATATTTTTTTTAGAATGTCTGAATTAAAAATTAAAATAACTTAAATAAGAGACTCGATAGATCCAACAAAAAATTGAATAAACAGTTTAGTTGGACTTATCACAATTTACGTTAATTATAATTAATGTATTAGAATAATTTAAATAAAAAAGTTATCCAATACAAAAAGAATAAAGAGGCCAGCCGTGGCGCAGAAGCAAAAGTCTGTGGCTGCAAATGCGACAGTAGTAGCGAGTAGATTCGATCCCTATGCCTGATTTATTTTTATTTATTTGTTCTGGTAACTAGGCAAAGAACAGCGATGAGTTCCGCTACTTAACACGCAGTGCCTCAAATTTTTCGGGAAGTGGGGAATGGAAGTTTTTTATAGGAATGGAGGGTCTTAACACTATGTTTCCAAATTTCCCTTTCTGCCATGCCTGATGCTGAATAAAGATATCATAAGAACCAGTCATATCACTACAAAATAGTTACAATGGAAAAACAAAATCCTTCTTAACGTCAACTGATTTACTATAGACAGTAAAGAGTTATGACCAGATTATTGTCTTGGGCAATATCTTTTTCTGTTTTATGTTAGGACGGAGAGTAAGTTAAGGTATCGTAGTAAAAAGGGTAATTTCTATTTGAATACTTTGAATATGAATGTTGATTTAATATAACATAACTTTGGCTTAAATTTTTGTAAGGATATTAATATACATAAATTCTAGTTTAACTCGTATAGTTAAAGTCTTAATAGATGTTTAGACTGCAGTATTTTTTATATCTACCAATACAACCAACCAATTGTAATTAGACTGTTGTGGAGCTGTTCGATTCCTATTCGGGGTAGTAAATTATTTTCATTTCTTCATTTTGGTGACAACTCCAAGATTTGATTCTGCGTATTTTACTATTCAACACGCAATGTCTCGAAAAATCGGCGGAAAGTAGATGGACGATAGTAACACTAGCATTCCTCTGCATATCTTGAAGAACAAAGATTCTGCACGTGTCAGAATGCACTTAGTGTTAAGACACTTCGTTTCTATTAAGACATTTCTGTTCCCTATTTTCTCCCGAAAGATGCATTGCGTTTGAAGCGAACCTAATGCCATCTTCAGTCTTGTTACCAGAGCAGAGGAAAAAAAAAAATTTTATTTCCCCGATTTATGGGGATCAAGCCTACCTCGCTTAAAGTCATATGCTTGGACCTCATAAGGCTACCTGCTACGGGTAAAAGTGTAATCTAAAATTTAAAAAAAATCAATATTTTTTTTATCCCGTATTTAAACGCCTGTAGTAATACAATAATGGCCGCTGTGTGCCATCTTTATATTAAACTCGTCCTTTTGTCATTGCAAGGCTGGAGCTCAAATTTGATTAAATTACAGTAGGGCACTTACTTTTGCTTATTTTTTTTTTAGACTTCCAATTTCCCTTAGGGATTTGTTTAGGGAGCCCCATCTATTATTCAGTGTTATTCGTCTATAAAAGTGCTTATATAAATATGTGACGCTATTGTGGTTGTCCTGGAACGTCACATGGTCTTAGGTTAGTATGGGTTTGGAATTGTCGGTTGGGCAAAATATTGTATAGTATACATTTTTCTTCGAAACGAACAAAAGCTTAGCAAAATTACTTTTTGAATTGCTTTTTATTTTTACTTATAGTTTAGGTAAGTAAATAACATTTTATGCCGTAGTACTCTTGATAGTTTAAATTGATTTTAGTTACTAAAAAAATATCAACTATTATTTTACAACACAAGAGCAAATATACAATAGCAAATTTAAGATTACTGTAAACGCGATAGAGTGTGGGGACGATTTGTTCTATTGCATTCTAGAAAATAAAATCTTACTAATATTACAAATGCAAAAGTTTGTACGAATGTGTGTATGTTTGTTACTCTTTCACGCAAAAACTACTGAACGGATTTTCATGAAATTTTACAGTAATATAGCTTCGATATCAGAATAACATAATAAGTTAAAATTTATAGGGATTTTTGACCGAAATAAAAAAGGAGGTTCTTTTATGTATGTTCCCCGATTATTCGAAGATGGGTGGACCGATTTTCAAAATTATTTTTTTGTTCGAGAGGGTA
The DNA here is from genome assembly GCA_018249855.1 of Eueides tales michaeli. Lineage (NCBI taxonomy): Eukaryota > Metazoa > Arthropoda > Insecta > Lepidoptera > Nymphalidae > Eueides > Eueides tales. The sequence goes on along the minus strand of DWMZ01004967.1, from coordinate 5,211 downwards.
TATTTCACAATTGATCCCATGGTAAGGAGATCAGGATCTGATGATGGAATCCTGGAGAAATCGAGGGCAACCCTCAAATTTGAAAGGCAGAAATGCGGTTTTTTCGTATAATAACGCAATTGGGAGATCTGTATCTGACTATCATCTCATTTTATTAACCGACTGTAACAAAGGAGGAAGGAGGAGGAAGATGGGAACACCGATTTAAAAAAAAACCTTTTTTATCGTTGGAGTTACACAAAGATAATTATAGGTAGATTACTGTAGGATTATTTATCTTAAATACTTCTAAATAAAACTCCGCGACAGCATATATCTATCTTTTATGTGTAAGTCACTATGACCAAAATAGTGAACGCGGACGAAGTCGCGGGCAACAGCTAGTATTTTATGTTTTCAAATGATATATTAAATGTTTCGATTTCCGTTTTTGTTTCGTTCTGGTTTTTTGTTTCTGTGACAGTAACAAGGCTAAGCGCGGTTTTGAGTTCTACAATTTAACATGCAATGCCATAAATTCTGCATTAAGTGGAGAATGGAAATGGGTGTCTTAACACTAGATTCCCGAGTTTCCTTTGTCCATCCCACTATGTGCAGGATACACCGCGAAGTTGAACAATATAACGTGTAATATACTGAGACCAATGATAGCGTAGGGTCACAAGCTGGCCACAGAAATAGCAACAGGTGATTGTGATTTAGATTCCCACTCGAAGAAAATGAATATTTAATATTTTCATTTTCTACCCCTGGAAACGAACAGCACGACGTTGTGTTCTGCCACTCATAACGCAATGCCTTCGGAATTCGGCGAAAAGTGGTCTTTCCCAAAGTCTGTCTGCCTTCCCCTTTTGTGTTCGGAAAATAGCGTGAAGCTAAAAAAATACAAATATAAAAATAAAATGACATATCTAAATATGATTTAGTCAGAAGGATACATTTTCGTTTGGTTAAAGAAACAACTGAGATTGTTTATTATTATAAGAAATACATAATTTATGAATTTATGTTGTATTTTGTCACATTATTAACCATTGAGAATTATTTAGAAGAATAAAGCAAAACAGGGTTCATTATTAAACATTTACCTTTTTTTTCGGCTTCGCACTGTATTTGCGCATGGTAGGGTAGGAATATGTGAACCTAGCGCTTAGACACACCCATCTGTTCCTCTTTTTCACCTTTAAGGCAATGTGGGTTGAGTGATGAAACTTAACCGCTCTTTGCCGTCAAATGAAACATTTACCCTCACCCAATATTCTTTATACAATTATATTAAGCAAAAGACTTAAAAGTTTGTTTTTATCATAATTTATCTTTGATTTCGATACAAACAAGCGTAGCTTAGTTACCAAGTTTTAGTTTAACGATTGAAATTCCACCGCAGCTGTGAAAGAACAAATTACAGAACTTTTAAGTGTCTTTCAGAATATTTTATTAAATATTATGGCTTTAAAGATGTTAAGGAGCGGGCGTAATATTTATAAGCTACTGTATTCAAGGTCGGTAGGAAAAATTGTTTGAAAACGTCTGGCGCCTGTGGCGCAGAGGCACAATCGTGCGACCGGTATTGGGAGAAAAATGACGTAATTAATATTTTCAAATTAAATATTAAATGCTTTGACAGGTTGTAGGTTCGATCCCATTTGAGAAAAAAATTGACATATTTGATATTTTAAATTTTCTCTTCAGGATTCTGCATAAATAACAAAAATTGTTTTAATTTTAGCCTATTGATTTATCATTTGCTATAAAATAAGGACATGTTTTGGATTATGGAAACAAAATCACTCAGTTTAACTACAATGTGAAATGGAAAATATATATAAATTAAGCTGTGTCAAATGGCGGAATTCAATGCCACGCTATGACTCTTTCGTTGGTTCGTTAGTAATTCTTCGAGTGGAAACCCAACCCATAACCTTGCGTACAGTCGCACCTCATCAAAATACAATAATTTTTAAATATAAATATTCCCCAAGTGGAATTCGAATTCACAACCATTGCGTGAACAATCAAACATTTTCTAACTGCGGTACGTAGTTTTCAATTAGCTCAGTTTATATTGCAAACGTTTATATATTTGCAATATCAGGAAAGCTCGATATTACATTGCATTGAATTAATATTTTATGAGGTTAGTCGTGACGTTGTAGCATAAACGTGGATTGTAAACACGACATGTCGTGTGTTCGATCCCCACTCAAGTTCAATTTAATATTTCCTTGTTCTGATTTATATGGCAAAGCGTGGTGTTGAGCTCCGCCACTCAACAACCAATGATTCGATATGCGGCGTAAAGTAGGAAATGGAAGTGTCTTAACACTAGGCTCCCATGTTCCATCTACACCGCAATCTGCGCGATACAGCATAAAGCTATAGTATTTAATTTATATTATTTCAGCACATACCTTAGTGTATATAGAAATTCATAGTATTCAACATTTCAAACAAAACAAACCTATGAAACTAAGTGCCAAATAGACATCTAACAATTGAATTACTAACCGTTCAACTTCTTTTCACTTTATGAGCAACTGACCTCCTAAAACTTTGCAACTACACTAATCTCATACATAATGAATACAGTTTTGACATATTCAAAGAACTTTCTGATTTTTTTATATTTGTAGAATTATAAATGACGGCTGAATAAAATATGGTGATAAGACAAGTAGACAGTGTTTTTAGATGATTGGTCTTTTATCGAAGTTTCTTTAGCTTCATTTTCTTTTTAATAGAGCAAACTCGACAGCCCGCTCGTACTTCACTAATTATATTAAAGTGTATTTAAAGTTGATGATACTACTAATATGCTTAGTGATGAAAATTTAATAAATTTTTAAGCATACTTATTTATACTGCTATGTTTTTAATAAATTGTATTTTTTATCTTATTTATTTTTCTCGAAAGAGAGAGGGGCGTGTCAATCTTTGTGTCTGTGGAACTGTAGCTCTTGAATTAATAAATAAATTTCGATATGATTTTTTATAGCCGAAAGCGTTCTTAGTCTAAGCCTAAGTTTTATAATAAAGAGGAGATATTATTTTTATAGACCTATATCCTATTTTTACTATTGAGACACTGGATTTAACTGTGTTAAGAAACTCAATGCTGTGATTTGTCTTGTTATCAGAGCGAGGAAACGAAAATAATTTATTTTCCTGAGTAGAATTCGAACCCCACAACTATTGAATTTATAGAGACACACTAGTTCGCTGTGTTACAACAGCCTCGAGCTGTTAGGTTACTAATCATATTACACATTCAAATTACACATTTAAATGAAAATTTGTCCATTATGTAATATTATGATTAAATTTTCAATTTAAATAGATGACTGTCGCGCCAGGTTGTGGGTTTGATTCCCCCGATAAAATATTGGATATTTTTATTTATTCGTTCTAGTAACATAGTAAAGCGTGACGTTGAGTTCTACTACTCAACAGCCGGCATCGCGGCCTCAAAATAATGCTTATTCTTCTTGTATTTTTTCTCTTATTCTTAGCATCACTATGTTATCTACGTATAGAGTTAAAACATTCCGTTCTCCGCTTCCTTCCATGTACTACTAGTTCTTGAAAATACGTTATGACAGGTGTGTCATAATACCGTACCCTTCGTCTTGCCAGAATGTAGAAATGTAATATCATATCCAAATTCACAAAACCTAATTGTAATATGTATACTTTGCAGTGGAAAACGTAGTTATTGTTGGTTTTTTTTCTATTTTCTTTTTTTTTCTATATAGTATCCTCGATACTTTGTCTTTAAAGATTAACTGAATTCTCTAGCTGTCTGTCTTACCACTAAATCCTGTTCATTAACCCTTTTTATACCTAAACTATCTTACCACATTTACTTTATTCATACGCAAACGTTTCGTTATTTTCCAATTTTTTTGCACCTACTACTATTGAGGCATGTCGTTGCACAGGGGCACAAGCATGTGATTTTTACGCGACAAGTTGTGGAGTCTATATCAACTTGAAGAAATAAGATATTTCATATTTAAATATTTTATGTTTTCATATGTTTCCTCTAGTAACAATGCCACACACGTAATGCCTCAAATTCGGCTGAAAGTCTGGAACAGAACGGAGTGTCTCAACACTAAGTTTTCAAGTTCCCTCTGCTTATGCTTTACGCGGGATACAGCGTGAAACTGGAGAAAAAAATGAATTTACTACCGTCGTGGCAGAAAGTTAGCTACGCCATGATGTCGTCTAGACACTCACTTTTATTACGATAATAATGATATTTCTGTAGAATATATTAGTCAGTCTGTAAAGTTGTGATTGCATGTGGAATGCCTTTAGCGGTTTTAATTATAAGTTATTTGCTCAATAAAGCTTTAGACTAGCAGATTCTAGGGTCAATATCTGACTGAAAGCAATGATCGTAGCATTGAATTCTTATTTTCATTTCTTTGTTATGGCGAACAAGCGATGTTGAACTCCAGATACCTAATATTTTAAATTTGAACGAAAAATTGGAAACGGAGAGTCTTAACACTAGGTTCAGTAGATTTCTGTCTACCTATCTTAAAACAAGGCTTATCTTCACGCTGTAATCCTTACTTGGTAAACACACTATACCCTATCCAGGTACGTGGAACTTGGTATTAAGACGCTCCGTTCCTATTAAGACACTTTAGTCCCCATCTTCAATTCGAATTTAAGGCATTGGCGGACTCAAATACAGGTTTTGCGTTGTTTCTATAACGATTGGGGATTGAACCAACTACCTGTTCATAAAATGATTATTCCAATCTGTTAAACCTAGTCTATAATCAAGCAGTGGATCTTAAAACTAAATACCAAACTATAGTAAGTACAGAAATTTCCAAGAGCAAACGTAGAAGATTTCGTATTAAATTAATATGGCTTTACTAAGTATCTGTTATCTTAGAATTATTAGATTGGCACCTGCAAAATCCGTTTTTTTGTACTCGTATATCATTTTAAGGTAAAAAATTATGTTTTTTTATTTCTTTTATCTTCCACTTCAATTAACCAACCAGGGCGAAGAAATGAAACATTAAATATTTAAATTGAAAATATTAAATATTTCATTTCCTCGACTGGGGATCGAACCCAGAACGTGGCGGTTGAACAGTAACACGCTTGTACCGCTGCGCCACGACAGGCCCATTTATATATATATATATATATATATATATATATATATATATATATATATATATATAT
>DWMZ01004966.1:0-11305 GCA_018249855.1 Eueides tales michaeli | reverse complement strand
GCGGGGAACGTAGCATCTTAATGGGTCAAATGAATGAATATCTTAACACTAAGGTAGGCTCACTATGCCTACCCTTCTGTATACGGGATACATCGTGAAGCTAAAATGAAACTAAAACATTTGAACCCCCAATTTTACATTTTGAATATTTTTTATTGTATGATATTTTTTTCCAGTAAAAAAGATCACAACTGTCAAGTAGCAATTCATTTCACAGGTGTAACTTGTATAAAATATCGCCGAGAAGTTCTTTACACGTGGGATCAAATGCTTGGTAAGTTGTTTTAATATTAATTTACATCTACCTCGATTATTTAGGTTTTAGATTCGCTTCTCACTCGAGAAAATTAAATATTTAATACTTTCATTTACCTCTGCTAGCCCGAAAAAGCGCGGCATTTAGTTCCACAACTCGTATTGAGACTTTTCTCGTTATCAAAGTCTCAAACTTGGCGAAAAGTGGGGATTGGAAATGTGCTAGTGGCAAAGAAGTATCTTAACACTAAGTACCCTCTACCTAATCTACATGTGCGGAATACAGTTTGAAGTTTAGATAAAAAGAATACCTCTCAATTTTCTCTTATGACCACCGATTTTTATAAAACAATGTTGGTGATTGGAAACGTGATGGTTGTCAGTTCAATTTCTCAGTCGGAGAAACGAATGCTTATTTTTTCTTATTTCTAAAATCTTGGAGGACGCTGTGTTGAGTTTCGCTACTTATTACGCTATGTATCGACCAGGTGGAAATTATACAACGAAATGTCTTAACAATGAGTTCTATCTAAAGACAGAAAGAACTTGCTAAGCTACGTATATTGAAACGCATATTAGACAGATGCTATTCTACTGAACCACGATGGCTTCTTTATTACAAAAAATATATTTTTACCTTTTTCAGCAAATTTAGGCGGCATATTTGGATTATGCCTCGGGGGCTCTATTATCAGCGTCATCGAGATAATATGGTTTCTTCTGGAGCTTTTATTTACAAGTTGTAATCAAAGGCCAGTTGCGAACAAAAGATCGGCTTTCACAGTGAAAACTAATTACATGTCTCCGAGGAAGAAGAGCATTCAGCGATATCCGTTTGTGAATTAAATAATTATGTTTGAACGAAAAATGCTAACAAGAATTGCTTGTTTGCTAGTGAGTGGAAAATTAAAAAAAATAAACTTGTTTATTGGATTATTATGATTGTATATATGATTGTGATTATAAACGTGATAGGTTTGGGAGTGACTATTCACTCGAGGAACTGAAAATATTAATATTTACATTTCGAGGTAAAGCGCGGCGTTGAGTTCCGCCACTCAATGGTTCCCAAGTTACCTCTGGTCTAACCGGAACATTTACATATTATAATAAATATGTAAATACAAAATAATTGTTCAACACAGGAATTTACAAGTTGTCAGATTTACGACTTTATTAATGATACGAGTATAAGGCACTCTAATAGAAATTTCTGAGGTATGCTTGCGAAACGTTAATAAGCGTTGAGTTATTTTAGATATTATATAGATAGAGTACCTGCCGCTATTGGATCTGCAAATTAAATTTGAAACTCCACGCACTTAGCTTTATTACCAGGAACCATATTGAAATGTTTCCTCAGAGAAATCATCGTGGCGCACAACCACAAGTGGGCGTCTGAAAAAACGACTTCGGCTTAAACATCTTTATTCTCACTTCGACAAAGTCATTTACATGTGAAATTAATTAAAAATAAACATTATACAATATTAATAGGCCATCGTGAACAAAGACTACACAAATTAAATATAAAATTACAAAAATAAAATTGCAAAACAAAATGATTACGCAATGGATAACCATATCTCACCTCTTAAGAAGTGAATAATCAGTAAGTATGAAGGTTAGAAGCTTGGATTTAAATTCATTGAATGATTTACTATTTCTAATCGATTGTGGTAACGCATTATATATACTCACTCCTTGAAGAGTTATTAGTTTATTTCCATATTTTGTTCGTGTCTTCTGTAGTATCAAGTTATTTGCTCGTCTGTCATATTGATGCTGTTTGCCTTTCATCTCAAAAACAAGTTCCGAATGAATTCTTCCATGTAAGATCTTTTGAATAAGCAAGCATGTAGTGTAATTATATAGCTGTCTGATATTCATCAATTTGGTGTCTTGGAATATTTTTTCTGTCGGCGTTAGATGTTGATAGTTAAAAAGTAATTTAATTATTTTATTCTGACAAGTTTGGATGCAGTGTAAATTACATTTAGAATTGGTCCCCCATATTTCAATATGATATAAAAGATGAAATTTTACTAGTGAATTATATATCATTAGCCGTATTCTATGTGGAAGACATCGAGTTATAGATTTAAGCATATACATAAGGCTAGAAAGTTTATTAGGCACATAATCAATCTGTGCACTCCAACTGAGGTGAGCGTCGAGCCGTATGCCAAGGTACTTTTCTTCATTTTTTTCTCGCAAGCTAATGCTATTAATAGTGGTCCTTAGTCGCTTTTTCAGACGCACACTTGTGGCCTTAAATGGAAATCGAACCGAAGAGTGGCGTATATGTAGTATTAAATATTTCAGTGAAATATTTAATATTTTCGTCGCCCTTTCATCCCTCGGTGTGATAACGGAGCAAAACGCGGCGTTGAGGCGTTAGTACTATAAAATTTAAAAGGGTCAATTTTTAAGATTTCACGCTGTATCCCGCATAAGCTGAAAAAAAAGTAATTACACAAATCAGGAATTGCACTCAGAACCGTCGAGCTTAAAATCCAACGCTACGCTGGTACTAACAAAAAAAATAAATTTTATATTATAATATAAGAGAGGATTAGAATGGTAAATGGTAATAAGGCAAAGCGCAAGCGCTCAACACGCAATGCCTTAAATTCGGTGGAAAGTGGGGAACGGAAGTGGAACGGAGTGTCTTAACACTAGGTTCTCGGGTTCCCTCTGCCTACCCTGCCTCGTGCGGAATACAGCGTGAAGCTAAAAAAAATAGAGGATAAGCCTCTAGGGAACAGAGGCGGAACGAAGTGCTTTAACACTAGGTTCCCAAGTTTCATCTGTCTACCCTGCCATGTGTGGGATACAGCGTGAAATTGCAAAAAAAAAAAATTAAAGCCTGTCGTGGCTCGGGGGCACAAGAGTGTACGACTGTAAGCGCGACAGGATGAGTTTGATCCGCTATAGAGGAAATGAAATATTTAATATTTCGTTTCTTGAGGCCTGTCGTGGCGCAGCGGTAAAAGCGTTGCCTGTAACCGACAGGTTCTGGGTTCGATTCCAAAAAAAAAAAAGGAAAAAAAAATATTTCGTATTTTGACTCTGGGTCATTAGGCTAAGCGCGGCGGTCAGTTACGCGACACAACATGAAATGTCTCAAATTCAGCGCAAAGTGGGTAATGGACATTCTATTACCCATTTTCTTGACACTACTTATTTCACCTGGTAAATATATATATTTTATGTAAAATACATATTTTATGTAAATGTAACGGGATTTGAACCAGCCCTTCTTTAAAACTATATCTTTTTGTTTTTTTCGAGTGGAAACTGAAAGCACAAAAATAGTGTATTACATACAATTGATCACTGTCCAACAATAGCCTCTTAACATTTACTTTATTTCACTATCTTCTACTTCTTTCGCACTTCCTATCCAAAAGTAGCGAATTATAAATATTAAACAAATACATAAGTATCAATTATTTTAAATGAAACACTTTTAAACGGATTAATCGCGTATATTGACTTTTAAACATGTTTAAAAGTCAATATACGTGATTAATCCGTTTAAGTGTTTCATTTAAAATGTGTAACAATCGCGAAAATCAAAGATACTATTAAGTATCAATTATTTTTTTCTTCTTGTATTTTTTATACTTTTAAGACATTACAACAATATTTTTCACATGCAGTTTATTTTCAAATGTGTGCATAGTTGCATATAGTTTTCATCGTTGCATATAGTTTCATAGTTGCATATAGTTGCATATAGTTATCATTTTTTTGTATTTTTTCCAAACAGTTTAGAGCGGCATCTATCATAGTTTTCCTTAAACTAAACCAAGCGTTTCTTTATCAATGATAGGGCGTAATGTTTAGATATGAACCTGGTGAAATGAAATTCTATTTATTTTTGTGAATTTTTAAGAGATGGCACTGTCTAAACAACTGTCTCTAATAAATAATATTTCAGAAATTATAATATACATTTGACAATTAATTATAATAATATATTCGAATAAAACGTTGGAAATACATTATAATTATTATATTATAATCTTGGAAGCTATATTATAAGCTTGAATCACAATATTTTATTTACTTATTTCAACTACTTTCTTGTTATAATGGCATTCTCATTTTTAAGACAATATCTATTCATCAAAAACTAAAATTTGAAATGAATAACATTTTTGTAGCAATTTTGTCGATCTTAATATTTTAAATTGGCGTAACTTTTTTATTTAGTTAATAAATATCACATGACAGAAGGCTGTCACGAATAATAGTGGAAACTGCGTTTAGATCACGTTAGCCGTTTCTGAGATTAGCGCGTACACACAGACAAAATGATAAACATTTTTAAAATCACTATTTTGGGTTCTATTACATTATTAAAGATATAAGACATTTTTTAATATATCTTCCATGTTCAGACATTCATAGGTAACAGACTTATTGTAAATTAATCTATATTAAACATTTTTAGTGAGGAATAGAAGTGGGTGTCTAAATACTGGGTTGCCAGGCAAACAGTGTAATATATTATTTATGTTTATATTTTTTAAAGGCGGGGAAAGCGCTGTTTGAGATGAATGTGAGCATCAATATTAGTCAATTATATTCTTGGGAGCTACATGATACGTCACTGACAGCAGGGTAGATAGATACAACTACTGTTAAAGGACATGTCCAAATTTCGCTAAACTCTTAAAGCAATCATAATTATTGGTTGCACTCAACATCATGCTTTATTTTGTTACCAGAGGGATGATATGAAAATAATGAATAATTTGTTCGGGAATCGAATCGCCACCTGTCGTCTTTATAGTCACGCTTGTGCTAGAGGGTCACGACAATCTTAAGATGGATATCAGCTGAAAATATGTATCACACTTAGTTTATATCTTCTGATGTACGTAAGCTGTCCACACAATGCTTTCTATTGATCCTCCGCCTTCCAAATTCAGTAAAAGATAACCAAAATTCTTTTTACTATTTTTAAAGTGTTATTCCACACTTAGGAAGGAAAATACTAAATTTAAAAACGTATAAAAATTTGAACGAAGCAGGATTTGAATCCGCGCCTCTTGGACGGATTCCAAGAGGCGCGGGTTAGTATTAACCAAAATTCTTTAATACGTAATATATTTGGACGAAAAATCAAAAAAATATAGCAAAATGCTACGTGACAATAAAAAGTTGATAGAAAATTATAAAAATTATATCTCTGAGGAACGCTCTCTATTAATAGTAAACTAAATTACTTAGAATGCTTCGATTAGCAACGAGAAAGACATTTATTTTCATGTCAGTTACAAGAGGGCGCTGTATTTAAAATGAGACTAGTTGTGAGACTTAAGTGTGAGACTGTAAACGTGACAAGTTGTGGATTCGATGCCCACTTGAGGAAATCAAATAATTAATATTTTCGTTTACTATGTTTCTAGCTTGAGTCCTATTACCTACACTGGCATATGCACTATACAGCTTAACGCTAAAAATAAATATTTAACTAACAATCAGTCACTAAGCTTCACGCTATATTCGGTACATGGCAGGGTAGGCACAGGGAACTTGGGAACCTAGTGTCAAAACACTCTGTTTTATTCCTCATTTTCCTCACTTGTACCGCGCTTTGCCTTGTTAACAGAGCGAAAAAATGAAAACATGTATATTAAATTTAAAATAATTCATTTATTCGAGAGGGAATCGATCTACAATCTGTCGTGCTTATAGTCATTGCTCCACGATTCTCACGAGCCTAGTGCTTTGAAAGGCTTGCGTGGAGACTCAGGCCCATCAAGTAGATGTTCCTTAGAAAATATAAAAAATTAAATACCTATTAAATTACTTTATAGATAATAACTTTACATGATAACATCATAATAATAAATTAATGAAAAGTTGTATATTTTAATTAATTGAATTTAATTAATATCACAAAATCATAACTGTACGAGCGTTATTCAGCCTGGCAGTGTTGTCAGCTATAATGCGATGGAGAACTTTCACCCTTTCCAAGATATATATCTTACGTTCCACTCTTCTGGCCAATAAAAGCAATCTACAGGTAAAAGATAGACTTAATTTCCTCTCCGGAGGGCCATAGAGTTGCCACTTCCCAACAGCTTGCCACAGGTACCCTAGGGCCTTTTCATTATTTTTAACATTTTAGTAGTTAAAATGTTTGTTTTGTTGATTTCCTTTTGTTTCTTTTTCTTTCCAAATTAAAGAACGGAGTGTTTTAACACTAATTTTCTTATTTATAAACTTTTATACGCCGAATACATAGCCAATATTTAAAATAAATTGAAGAGAAAATATGTGAATAAGGAAGCCCTACATACCACAGAGCTTTGAATAATTAAATGTAAGGCGAAAAATTGATAGCAACACGAGACCAATCGCCATATTGAAGACGTGACCTGAACTTTAATTTCACGTAAAATTTATTACAGCGTTTTATCGAGAATTTTAGTGGTTTTTAAAACATTTTTGAAGCTAGTACACTTTTCTAGTATAGAATAATTGGAATTTTTACGATCTTATTAATTTTTACCTTTGGTACAGTTAATAGAAATGTTAGATTCTTAAAAATTATATAGTGTAGAAATGTAATATATTTAACCTATATCTTTTAAAGATTTTTTTCTCATTTCCGTAGTAGATAAAAATAGAATAGTGTCTAGGCACACTGTTCTCAATTAACCCTTTTTAGACACTCAACGTGATGGAACTCAACTTTGAATAAAGTTTATAGCAACTATATATTTATTTTTTATTTTTTTATAGCTTCACGCTGTATCCTGCACATGGCAGGGTAGGCAAAGAGAACTTGGGAACCTAGTGTTAAGACACTCCGTTCTACTTTCGTTCCCCAGTTTTCGCCCAATTTGAGGCATTGCGTGTTGAGTAGCGGAACTCAACGCCGCGCTTTTGCCTTAATACTAACAACGATGTAATTTTTACTATTTTTAAAGCGGTATTCCACACTTAGGAAAGAAAAATAACTAAATTTAAAAACGTATAAAAATTTGAATGTGGCAGGATTTGAACCCGCACTTTCGTTCTTTCGACGGATTTGAGGAATTGTGTGATGGGTGGCGAAACTTAACGCTGCGCTATGTCTTATTATCAGAGCGAAGAAATGAATATTATTTAATCCTCGAGCGATAATCGAACCTGTCGCATATAATGTCAGGCACCTGTACGCCAGCGCCGCGATAGACCTGATATTATTTTTAGTTTTATTTGTATTATTTTACCGTACATAAACCATTCTACCGTATTAAATTTACAGTCGTATAAAATATTTAAAACTCCAAATAAATACTTGAAAAGCCAAGAATCATAAAATACGTTCTGGAACAAACACCAAAAAGATTTCACATGAAAAATTTAAAAGTTATAAAAGATTTTATACCGGTTCTTCGGAACACATAAACATTGATAAGAATACTTAAGGTGAGCACTTGCTGTTATCAGAAATACGGAATATACTTCATAAAAAACGGTAACAATAAAAATAGAACATTTTATAGTATTGCCATAAAGCCTTGGTGGGAATGAACGTTGAAGTTATTGTTGCGATAACAGTATTTCTGCAAGCGAAAAAAGCGGCATTACGCTTTATCCTACAAAGCATAAGCGTTGGGAGAGGGAACCTAGTGTTGGTAAAATGCGTTCCGTAAAATCCGTTCCGTAGAAATTAACAATGTCGATATCCGCCATTTTGGGTAGTGCGTGGCCCAAAATGGCGGATATCGACGTTGTTAATTTCTTTACATTTTTATATTTTTCTTTTATTCTAAACATTTTAGAATACATTTTAATGTTGTCATTTTTCATATAAAAATCAGACAAGAGCAATAAAAAAAAATATTCTTGGTAAAATATTTTTCTTATAATCATTCTCCTGAGGCCTATAAATAGCGGAGGGTTACAACAACTCCAAGAAATAGAATAATATTTCCCTTTTGTATCCTCTGGTGACAAGGCAAAGCACAACGTTAAGTTTCACCACTCAACACGCCATACCTCAAATTCAGCGAAAAGTAGAAATGAGAACGGAGTGTCCTAACACTTAATTATCTTATTATTTTTAAATAAAATTTGCACTGTTACGCTATTCCTCTTTTCACTAGTCATTTTTTTTATTCTTCTTAAGGTTGCCTGTTAGAGATTGCTTGAAGCAATAAGGCCGCCTTTGCATGCCTATTTTTCTTGTTTTTTCTTTTCTTTTATATTGATTGTTATTCGTGTGCAATAAAGACAAATAAATAAAAAAATATCTTTGTCCCTTTCAATTGTGATATAGCGTGAAGCCAATTGTTGTTATATTTGTTGTTTTATCAGTGTGAAAATAAAAAAAATATTGCATATAAAGAAACATTGAAACAAAAAACAAAAAGTAATACCAAAAAACACTTAGGTTTTTACAAAATACGCTTGCAAAATCCCAACGAATTAACAAGTGTTAATATCAAAGGTGAGGCTTAAGAAGAAATTTCTCTACATGTGACAATTTTGACGGCCATCGTTGACCCGGTCGGCTCGAGAGCGTTTCGGAATTGCCCAGCGGAAGCGAGAGCCTGTTAATGTATGAAAGTGGTGGAAAATGCACATCGTATCGCGAAAATGTGAAATTAAAAACGAAATTAGCTTTATATACGTGTTTTTTAATATTTGTTGAGTGGATTAAAATGGAACAAGTAGTATAAAAGGATTGTGCTTAGGCGCTATGGTAACGGGTTCTTAGGCTATTTTAGTGGTTTATATGTTTGCCAAATATTTTTACAGTTTTACTATAGGTAAACATGTCCACTTTAGCTTAAGGTCGAACTAGCCTCATGGTAGACTATATTTTATATAAATAGTTTGATAAGAATTAGTAATAGTAGTCTTACGTATTATTAGACTCAATAATAGACAACCAAACGTTTTCATTATTATACGCAAAGTATTAATAATTAATAATAAAAACTGACTGAAAATTATGTAGTAAATAAGATTAACATTTAAAAAAAATGAATAAGATCTTAATAATAAATTTCTAGTAATTTTCACACTAAATATTAAAGTACTAGTAATTAATAATTGAAGCACACAACAAACTACATACATACCATGGCTATTTAAGATACAATACATTTACCAAACCATCGATATATGAGGCAGTAACGGTCTCATTCAGTTTTTAGAGAATTTCACATTTGGCTCGATTCGACCTTATTCAGTTAAAATTTATCCAAAATTGAGTAGTGAAAAGTAGCAAGCAAATTGCCCATTTACTGTTATCCTCAAGACTTTACATTATAAATACTGGGTTTGAAACAGTACTTTAGTAATAATTCATGTAAATTATATTGGTTTAGCTTATTTATATAAATACAGTAAGTCTTATAGAGTAAGTCTTAAGGCATTTATTTAGATAGGTATCGCTTCAGTTCTAAATAAATATAAACTAATTTATAATATCTTAATGTTATCGAATAAAAAAAATGTGAAAAGCAGTACAAGCATCAACTACCCCGCTCGGGTAGGCAGAGGGGGTGGAAACCTAGTGTCAAAACACTCCGTTCCGTCCTACTTTGCCGAATTAAGGGATTGCGTATTGAGGGGCAGAAGTCAACGCCGCGCTTTGACTTATGACCAGAACGAAGAATTATTAGACATTAGATATTTAATTTGAAAATATTGCATATTTCATTCTTTCGAGTGCCGATCGAACCTGTCGCATTTACAGTCACATGCCCTGCGCCACAACTGGTTATAAAAGAGTAATGTAATGTTCATATATTTTCTCATATTTAATGAGAGGATGTGACTGGCATATTAATTGCTACGTAGGTGTGTTTTTATTGTCTTCTGTAAACATAATATGAATATCTATAACAAAAAATAGTTAATGCTTTGTGAGTACAATTTTTTGCAGAATAAAAAAATCTATTCTTCAATATCTTAGAAAGGTTAATTTAAATTTGAAAATAAAATAGTAAATATCTAATATATTTTATCGTAAAACTTTTTACTTTCTCTCTCATACTATAATGTAGTAGGAACTTCAGACTCTCAAAGGCCCGATGTCATAATCATCGCGGTTTGAGCGGGTGTCCAATTAAATCAAGGCAACTTAATAATATTTTTTGTTAATTTCACGCTGTTACCTGCGTATGATAGGCAGAGGAAATCTGGGAACGTAGGGATGATATTCTCCGTTCCCATTAAGACACTTTCCACCTATTTCTGAAGGCATAGCATGTTGAGTAGCCGAACTCAGTGTGACGCTTTGTCTCATTACCAGAGTGAGAAAATGAAAATTTTAATATTTCATTTTCTAAAGTGGTAATCGAACCCACAAGCTGTTGCGTTTACAGACGCAAGCTTTTGCACCTACGCCACGACTGGCCTTAACTTTGACTCCGAATTTCACATTCTGAAATGAGGCGTTTTTCATAAACTTTCCCATATTTTATCCCTTAACATTTACATATAAGGTTATAGTTGAGTGAAACCAAGTGCAATAGCTATATGGTAGTATGAAACCTATCCTATGCATTTATGTAAAGCGTACACCGGCGGTGAATGTCGTATAAGCAGACAGAGTAATATATTCAACAGCAACATTATAAATATTTTATGACTATTGAAAACTCTTTTATTTTTATATATCTATATATTTATAAAACTGGTTCTATGTTTTATAATAAAATTGAAGTTTCAGGTCATTTCCCATAACTTTGTTTTTCATTTTTCATATTTTGAATTTTTCTGTCTTAGTGTTCAGCTACCCTAAAACTATTTAATCTTATGTTTTTTTAATATAATCTAGAAATGAGATAGCTACTGACTGTTCACATAACGATTTTCAGTTTAATTTATTTTCGCCAGAATATTATTAATTCAAGACACCCAATCATAAGTATATTTGTCGAATTTGTGCAGAAAATATATTATAAAACACATTAACATATTTTATGTCAACCTGTTCTCTCTCTTTCTATTGTAGCTTTTCGTTAAGCTGGAAAAAGAAATGTTTATTTTTATGTAATTTCAATTACTCTTTCACATCCTT
>DWMZ01004965.1:0-11306 GCA_018249855.1 Eueides tales michaeli | reverse complement strand
TAGTAATCTGTGTCTGTGGCGAAGAAATGAAATATTAAATGTTTCAATTTAAATATTTAATATTTCATTTCTTCGCTCTGGTAACAAGACAAAGCGCGGCGTTGAGTTCCGCCACTCAACACGCAATGCCTCAAATTCGGCGAAAGGTGGGAAACGGAAGTTGAACGGAGTGTCTTAACACTAGGTTCCCGGGTTCCCTCTGCCTACACAGCTTTATGCAGGATACAGCTTGAAGCTAAAAAAAATAATAATATTAATATAAAAAAGTAATACCAAGAAATATTTGAAATTTAACATATTTATTTGTTCTTATCTTTTCAGTTTCATACTATAACCTATATACTATAGTAGGTATACTATCATTTAAATACTTCTGTTTCTCACGTTCCATCGAAGACAACTTCTTGAGGCCTGTCGTGGCGCAGCGGCACAAGCGTGTGACTCTAACTGACAGGTTCTGGGTTCGATTCCCACTCGAGGAAATGAAATATTTAATATTTTCAATTCAAATATTTAATATTTTGATTTTCTTCGCTCTAGCAGTAAGGCGAAATGCGGTGTTGAATTCCGCCGCTCAACACGCAATGCCTCAAATTCGGCGGGAAGTAAGGAACGGAAATGGAACGGAGTATGTTAACACTAGGTTCCCAAGTTCCCTCCGCCTACCCTGCCATTTGCAGGATACAGCGTGAAGCTAATTTCTTCGACTTGTAATCAAAATCTCCGCAACTTATCGTTATTATTTACTATAAGCAGTTTTAAATGATCAAGTTATATAGGAATGTCAGTAATGTCAGTCCTATAGGGAGCTACCACGAGGAGCCGGCAAGAATGGTTACCCTTTTAAAATACTTAAAAGGGAAATACAAGATGAGAAAAGTATGTTAAAACCTTCATACAAAATTTTAAACATTGTCTTCATACATCGGTCAAAAAAACTATAATATACAATCATATTTTTTATTTGCTGAGTTTAACGCTGTGTTATTCGCCTAATAGAATGGGAATCTTATATTTGGACACTAAATTCGCTACTATCCGGTAAAATTTCGAGATATAATGTGTTGTATATCGGATTTCAACGCCGCGCTTCATCTTAAAAACATATTTAAGCAATAAAGACTAAATTCACAAAGGCTTCAAGAAGTTCCACAAATATTTGATGATGAAACTTAAAATATAGCCGCAAAGAATTTCTTTTGAAGTCCACACAATGGAGAAAAGCTCTTTGAGCAATTTCGCCTTAATGCAAAAGCTGACCCACGCGACACTTGCGTTCGTTCCGCAATATGAACTTGTTTTAAGTAATTACAATTCAATTTCTATCCTATAATATAATATATATTCCTATTTTTACCTTCTTGACGTAAAAAAATATATATTATAAAGGGGACTTGGGAACCTTGGGTGTTATGACACTCTGTTCCGGTTGCCATATACATCGCGTGTTGAGGGGCGGAACTCAACGCCGTTTCATTTCGCCTTACCAGAGCGAAGAAAATAAAAATATTAAATACTTTATTCATAAATATTATAAATAGGCTTTCCTCGAGTGGAGAATCAAACCCAGAAAATCATGAAATTAGCTTTTATAAATTAAAAGGGTCCATCAAAATCGTATTTAGTACCTAGCAAGCTTAAAGCCTGTGTGTCTTTTTAATAAGTACATATTCTTATAAAGGAATAATAACAAATTTCCTGTTTCCCAATACAAATTTGGTACAAGTAAGTCTTGATCTTTGAACAACTTGTTAACTTTATATAAAAAATTCAAAATAACATTTATTGTAACGGATGCCATTATTCTCAACTTGCCTTATAAATTTTTTAATAATAAATTTCACTTTGGGTAGGGTGTCTATGAGAAAAGGTTAATAGATATAGAAAAAAATATTTTAAGGCCACCGTAGAACTGTGGTGTAGCGGTCTACCCTTGAAAAGAGTGGTTACGCGTTCGATTTACATTAAAAGTATTGTATTATTTTATATTTACGATCTCAAAATAGCACAAAATGCGGAGTTGAGTTCCGCCACTCAACGCACAGTAGCAAAAAAAATCTATATAAACATAATAAAGACAAGGAACAAAAACAAAATTGCAACATTTTTTTACAATACCTTTTAAAATAAAATTTTATATAACAATAAATTTAATAACCAATACTACTAATTACTAATAAGGTGTGGACAGAACGGAGTGTCTTAACACTAGGTTCCCGAGTTCCCTCTGCCCACCCTGCCATGTGTGGGATACAGCATGAAGCTTTACTTTGTTAACAATTATTACAATAATAATATATAATGGCATAATAATATGTAAAGTTAGCCTGTTTGCCGAGACCCGTCGTGGCGCAGCGGCACAAGCGTGTGACTGTAAACGACAGGTTCTGGGTTTGATCCCCACTCGAGGAAATCAAATATTTAATATTTTCAACTTAAATATTGAATGTTTCATTTCTTCACTCTGGTGGGTGATTTTAAAGTTCCGCCACTCAACACGCAATGCCTCAAATTCGGCGGAAAGTGGGGAAGGGAAGTAGAACGGAGTGTCTTAACACTAGCATCTAGGGTTTCCTCTGCCTACCCTGCCTCGTGCAAGAAAACTAACTAAAGGTTTAATCAATTTAATCAGTTTCAATATTCAATACCCCAGAGTTTGTGGTTTGAACTAACGACAGCCGGCCCCTTGCGGTTGAACTATAACACGGAAACCTTTTATGGATGTTTACTTATACTGGTCTATTAGTTAATTGCATTAATTTTGTTATTTTTTGTTATTTATGTATGAGATTTTGATTAATTAGCGCTTATCAGTTTTAGTTTTTGTTATATATGAATATAGTATAGCTATGAAATTCACTACTCAACACTTGTCGTCGTCCTTAAGTGGAGAAAATAGTGACCTTAGTCGAGATCTTCCTAACATATTCATAAATATCTTAGCTTCACGCTGTATCCTGCGTCTGGCAAGCAGAGTGAACATGTGAGAACCCAGTGTTAAGACTCTCCGTTCCGTTCCCCATTCAAATTGACATTCATAGAACTATTAAGTGAATTAAAAAAAACTTCAATAGTGAATGATATAGTTTATAAAATTTCTTTATAAATAAAAAGTTTATAAGTGATCTCTTACAGGCCAGCTTTTATACAAAAGAACTTATAGTGAGAGAATTTTGTAGCGATAAACGATGCATGAAGCGTTTTTCAAAATTACTTTTAACTAAATTTCATATTAAATTAAATATATGATATACAATATATAGGGCTGTCGTGGCGCAGCGGCACAAGCGTAACCGACAGGTTGAAGGTTCGATACCAACTCGAGAAAATGAAATATTTAATATTTTCAATTTAATTACTTCATTTCTTCGCTCTGGTTCGCAAAGCGCGGCGTTGAGTTCCGCCACTCAACTCGCAATACCTCAAATTCGGCGGAAAGTGAGGAACGGAAGTGGAACGGAGTGTCTTGACACCAGTTTCCCAACTTCCCTCTGTTTACCCTGCCATGTGCGGGATACAGTGAAGCTAAGATATGGTACAATATAAATATATTATATAAAACATGGTCGCACTACATAAAATTATTTCCAAGAATAACAAAGCAATTCGGAATTAGTAAGGAAGAAAAAGCTCAGGTTATTTGTGAGCTTCTAAAAATTATAAATGTTTCCATTTCTATTAAACAAACGTTTTTCTAACGTAATGTTTCTGTAATTTAATTTAGAAATAGAACTTCTGAGATTGGAATCTAATGGTTTTAATAATTTACTAGAATAATATAATATTTTGGCGTAAATATTTAATTTTTTAATCATACTTGTTTAATTTTTAACTACTTATCATTCGCATCTTTGCTTCCATATACTTTAAAACGTAAAAAGAATGTTTCTTAATGGATGATTTCGAAAAATTTTTGGCAGTAAACCAAAAAGTTTACTGTGCTTTTGTGGACTTGGACAAGGCGTCTGACAGGCTTGCTATAGGCTGTCTCTTTACAGAGATCACTCAGCCTGCGTGCAAGTAGGAGCTGGCATGTCCAAACAGGGTTGCGCCTGTCAGCTTGGTTATTTAATTTGTATTTGGATAGCTGTCTTCAAGCAGTGAGACAAAGTGACAAGGGAGTGAAAGTAGGTACCTCGAATATAAATTGCCTGCTGTACGCAGATGATGCAATGCTTATTGCATTATCAGAAAGCGTACGAAAGAAGGGTGTGCAAATAATGGTCTAAGCCTGAATGCGAATAAGACGAAGGTTCTGATATTTGAAAGAAAGGACAGAATGTAAGATTAGTGTAAATGGTAAGATATTAGAACAGGTCAATGAGTTGGTTTATTTATCTGGGAAGTTGGTTTAGCAGAGACGGAAGATACGAAATGGAAAGGCTGTGTGGAAAGGCGTATTGCTGCCGGTAACAGAGTCAACGGTGCCTTAGCTGTATTGTTTAGACGGCGAAACGTCAGCTTAGATGCGCATTTGGCCGTACGCAGTGCTGTATTGGTACCGACGCTGTTATACGACAGCGAAACGTGGGTATTAAGTGGAAGAAGAATGTAAGAAAGATGAATATTGTAGAGATGCGATCTCTTCGTAGGATATGCGAAATCAGTTTAGCTGATCGCATACCCAATGAAGAGATACACAGAATGGTAGGTACTAGCGTGGATGTCACAGTGAGAATGAAGAAGGGCGTGCTCAGGGGATTTAGGCACGTCGAGCGAATGAGTGAAGAAAGAATAGCAAAAAAGATCTATGAAGAATAAGTGAGTGGTATGAGAGGGGGGGAGACCTCGGTTGACCTTCGAAAACACAGTATCTACGATACTGGAGGAAGGTCACGTAAAAAGCATGAGGACCCCCCGGAGGGCATGTATGAAGAGGTTAATGACAGTGAACGAGGCGAAAGAGGTATGCCGAGACCGTAGCGTTTGGCGCTCCGTTCTCTCTGCCTACCCCGATATAGCGTGAAGATAAGTGAGTAAGTAAGTAAAGATTTATACTTGTAAACTAATCTATACAAATAAATGAGAATGAAGAATCTGTCTCTAATTTCAAAATAACTTTATTTATTCAAGTACATTTACTTTACAAGATATTAGAACGTAACCAAAAAATTACAAAATTTTTGTCGCCTTTCTTTTTATCCGAGGTAATCTCCGAAACAGCTATATCGATTTTTATGGAACTAGCACTGAAAGATAGGCGAAGTTGTTGAGCAAAATTTAGGCTAGCTTTCTTATCCTAGATTTACGCGGGCGAAGTCTCGCGGTTAAAATAAATAAATGATAACACGCATATCGAATACATAAATCAAATGTCTCTATCATTCAGATATAAAATCGACTCTATCATCCTGCCTCAAAAACACGAATCCCATACAAAGATATGTAAAGTGAAAGAAAGAAAAATTATGTACGCTAAAGATCAAAATATATGTAGGAGTTTGGGATAAATGACGTTATTAATATATAACAGTTACTCATAACTCGGTGTAATGTACCAAGTTGTATCCGGACGGCGGGTGAATTACAATGGGGGGTGCAATGGCGTGAGGGTAGTTTTAAATTTATATCTTATGATAATAGTTTTAAGGGTTACTATTGGATTTTGGTTAAATATACTTATTAAATATTTTTTTAGTTTTTTTTTTAAATAATACGGGGATTTGGTGTAATTTTTAGCTTCATACTGTATCCCGCATATACAGTAGTATACGGTAGGATAGGCAGAAGAAACTCCAAAAACTATTTCCGTTCCCATTACGGCTTCTGAACTTACTTCCATTCCTCATTTGCCCGCCGAAAAATAGAATAATTCAGCTTGTTGAGTAGCGGAGTTCAACATCGCACTTTGCCTCTTTATCAAACTCAGAAATTTTTACATGGTAAAAAAATACAAAATCATACCTTAATAAATATTGTTTTAGTACAGTTTTCTTGTGAATATTTACAAAAAATAACAATTAGCCCTAATAAATTGTTGCGGGCCGCCAATTTAGCTTTTATATTAGAACATAGAGACAAAAATTAGTTCCTAATTTAATTTATTAGTTAAAGGATAACAAAACTTATGGCTACTGTATAAGGTTTATATTTGTATGAAAATCATAAAATGACCCAAAAAAATAATTTTGTTTATGATTCAATTTTCCGCTCCGAGCTGGGTTTCTTTACAAGTTCACGCGTTTTCCCGTAAAATAGAGTAGGCTAAAAGAATTTACTAATAAATTAAATTAAAGACGTTCCATGTAGAGTTACAGAACTCAACTTTGCATTTTGCACTTGAACTTTGTCGATCTCCACGAATGAGAACTCATCCTACAATCATATAAACAAAGTTATAACATATAGACATAATTGCTTCTTGTACCTGACAGTTTCTTAAGAAAACGTTAATATAAACATTAATGATAACTGTCTCTATTGTATTGGACTGATAAATCATTATTTTTTCGACTTCACGTTGTATCTGGCACATAGCAGAGAGAATATGGGGATTAAAAAATTTCATTTCTATTAAGATATTTCTATCCTAGAGAACGTAAAATCTCCGGATTCCAGCGAAAAGTAGAGGTTAGTGTAACTCAAAATCAAAGAAAATATGCTCTCGTTCTATTCTTTGAGTGAGTATCCACAACCTGTCGCGTTAACAATCACACGCTTCTGTCACTGAGCTACGACAGGCCTCAATTTAAAGTATTTACTGAAAACCTGAACCAAACGGAAATGAAATTTTGCCCAATACCACTTATATTTTATACACCTGGAAATTTCCTTCAAACGACGTTTTCACCTATTGCGATACGATCTGATATATGCATATGGGGTCAGAGTCAAAGCTTTGAGAATTACCTGTAAACGGTCGGTAATACTATTGTTTATAACGTAATTTTATGTCTCTTGTAGTATATTTTAGCTTCAAGCTTTATCTAAGCAGGTAAGAGGGAACTTGGGAACCTCGTGTTAAGACACACCGGTGTTATAAACACACTTTCCTCTTCATTTTACTGTAAAATTCTGGAGGTTTTGAGTGTTGCGTAGCGGAGGTCAATACCGCGCTTTACCTTGTTACCAGAGCAAAGTATTTCATTTCCTTAAATGGAAATTGAACCAAAACCTATCCAGTTTACTGATACATTTTTTTTAGCTTCACGTTATATTCCGCACAGGGCAGGGTAGGCAGAAGGAATCCGGGAACCTAGTGTTAAGACACTCCACTTCAGTTAGTCACCACACATTCCACTTCAGTCCCCCACTTTCATGAATACATGCACTGGTATTATTGCTAAATTAATATAAGCTCAATTTTTGTTTATAGAAATATAGAGCTGTGTTACACAGCGGCAAAGTGCAAAGTACTCTAAACGCTTAAGTTGTAAATTCGATTCATGCTTGAAGGAAAAATTTATTTTCAATTGTTTAGTTTGATAACATCACTAAGCGCGACATTGACTTCCTCTACTCTGATGTCTCGAGACATTACGTGTTGAGGGGATTACGTTGATATTAATTTTTTTTTGGCTTCACGCTGTTTCTCGCAAATAGAGGAATAGGTAGAGGTAACCTGGGAACCTGGTATTAAGACATTCTTTTCTTATTAAAACCCTTTCATTTCCAGTCAAATTACATTAGTTTTCGAGAGATATTTATTTTCAATGAATATAAAATATTTTGATACAGTACCCAATCTAGTAATCTCTCCAAAGTATTTTTTAAAAGCGTTAATTATAAGAATGTATACTCTTTGAACCCGCATTTAGAATTTCCTTCACTCGTATTAAGTAGAGAAAACTTTGAAATTGAGTTAGCTAATGCAGTTAGTTCGTATCAAAGTCGGTTAATTTTAAAGAAAAGTCGAGAAATCTAGTATACTTTTGTTTGTTATATATATGTATGTTTGTTGTTGTGTATGTTGATGTATGTTTTCTTTTGTTTGTTATATATGTGTATGTATATATTCCAGTAATAATTGTAGCGCATTGACATTAGGTTAACATTAGGTTCCCTTTGCCCTTCACGCGTAAGTGCGGGATAAAACGTAAAGAAAAAACCACAAATAAAATCCACATCCGACACACAATTTCCAAAAACGAGCGAAAACATGATTCAGTGACATATCTTTAAGAACTTTAGTTTAAATTTAAATAAATATATTAAAAAACAAAACATAAATTTATTTATATTTTTAAAAACCAATATTGGTGAGTAGTTAAAGCCTAATAACTATTTTAGTAAAGTCTCCGTTATTCTTCTTCTAATTATGAAATAAAGCAAATCAAATTACTATACTCAGCTTCACGCTGTTTCCTGCACATAGCAGAGTAGGCAGGAGAAACTTAGGAACCCAATGAAGGGAACCCAGTTTTTTATTCCCCACTTTCCGCCGTTATTGGCGCTTACACGAAGAGGCACGTTCTTAATCACTTTACTCAGCTTCACGCTGTAACCCGCACTTGGCAGGGTAGGCAGGGGAAACTTGGGAACCTAATGTTAAGACACTCCGTTCTACTTCCGTTCCCCACTTTCCGCCAAATTTGAGGGTTTGCATGTTGAGTGGCGGAACTCAACGCCGCACATTTGGATTATTACCAGAAGATTACTAAATTATTCTAAGATCTCAAATAAATTATTATTAGTTAATTCTAATTCTGAATTTCTCTCAAAGATCTTCTTCTTTTAAAATTATTCCTTCTTATCATTTCACATTGACGTCATACTTCACATTACTTTTTCCACGTGCGTAATTATTTTTTTATTTTTATATGTTTTTACTTTTATTCGTAAATGTTCAACTTATAGCTAAGTGGTCAAAATGCTTGGGCGGTTTCCAAGAGGCGCAGGTTCAAACGCTGCTACGTTTAAATTATTATACGTTTTCTTACATAAGTATTTTTCTTTATATCAATTAAGCGTCGATCGACCAAAAAACACGAACCACTGTCAAAAATCAACAGAATCTATAAGAATATTTTTGTATTTAACCATAAAATCTCGAAATAATCAAAGATTATCTAAATACAGATCTTCTATTAACATAACTGGTCTATTCAAAGAGAAATTAAAACTTTAAATCATTTGAAGCATTTCAACATCTGTCGAGATCTTATTATAATAAAGGATCGTTCTGTGGATTTTACAGGGTGATTTAGTTTATATTAAGGGTCTATTTGCATATATTTAGGGGCTGGTTTTATAAAATTCACCCTGTATCACAGAAGAGGAAAGAATAATCTAGAGGGAACCTAGTGCTTAAGCACTCCGTTCTTCAAATTTTACGATATTTATTAATATTTCATGTCAAATGGCGTAACTTAACCCCCACGATTTGCCTTATCAGATCGAGAAAAATTAAACTATTATATTATATTATTGAAGTCACAACCATTGAGTTTACAGTAAAAACCTATACTGTTCCAAGAAAACTTGGTAAAGTACACAAAAAGCTCAAAGAATCTTACTAATAAACATGACACTATCTATAGAAAAAGTGCTTCATCGACTCTACAATGTTGAAAGGGAACCCCCCTTACAATTTAGCTATGTCATTACCCCCCAAGGCACCCGTTTCCAATCATATCCTTTATTACCCTGAATTGCCGCCAATAAGCCTTTTTGTGGTCACATGAATCTAATCGACCATATACGCAATATGGTCTTAATAGATACGTCGGATATAAAATAGAGTCTTTGTAGAGCCTCCGGCGGTTAGTTAATAAAAGGAGTAATGTATTGTGTGAGCTTCACGCTATATTCAGGGTAGGCAGAGGGAACTTGGAAACCTAGTGTTAAGATTTGGGAACCTAGTATTAAGACACTTCAGTTTCCTACTTTCTGCTGAATTTGAGGCATTTCCTTGTTACCAGAGCTAGGAAATGAAAATATTTAATATTTCTTTTCGTTAAATGTCTTCTAATATTACAGAGGATCGTGGGCGGCGGTGATCACTTACCATCGGATAATCTGCTTTGTCTTCCATACAAAAAACCATATAAAACTCGATAGAAAAACAGAACCCGGAGTTAAAATACTCATTTCCAAGACACTGTTTAGATTCGCGGAACTCAACACCGTGAGTAGTTTTGCTTACAGAGCGAGGAAATCGCCATAACAATATTAATAAAGCATTTGATTATTTCAAGTTTCAATGATATATTACTAGAGCACTATAGACAATGCAATCTAGAGTTAGTTTTGTATGTTAATTTTGTGTAAACATTCCATACGATCCTATTCAGTTTGAATAATGAGAGAACTAATGATGTTATGTAAATGCAGTTTTCTAATAACTTTGGATGTCATTGTGGCGCAAGAAAAACAGTTTTTACCACAAAGGCGATGGTTATGGGTTTGTAATTGTCACTCAGACGAGTCAATATCCATTTTTTTTCAGCTTCACGCTGTATCCCGGCAAGGCAGGGTAGGCAGAGGGAACCCGGGAACCTTGTTAAGACACTCCGTTCCACATCCATTCCCCATTTTCCACCGCATTTGAGGCATTGCATGTTGAGTGGCGGAACTCAACGCCGCGCTTTGCCTTATTACCAGAGCGAATAAATGAAACATTATATATTTAAATTGAAAATATTAAATATTTCATTTCCTCGACTGGGGATCGAACCCAGAACCTGTCGGTTATAGCCACACGCTTTTTGCCGCTGCGCCACGACAGGCCTCAAAGATATTAATTTTGATTAATAATAAATAAAAGAACCAAAAAATCATCTTTTTAGAAGAAATCTGTATATTTTTAATAACAAAAGAACAGTGAAAAGAATAGAAAATTGTTAGGTTGCGCGTACTAGCCTCAGAAACTACAGACACGATCTGAAAAATTCTTCTTGTGTACCATATTCCATATACCTAGGTAGAATCTTTATTATTTGAAAGTTGCCTTTTTTATGTATCTTTGGTTAGATTTACTTCGGAAACATAAATGTGATACATAACTAACGTATTATTTTTTCCAAATCGTTACAAGATATTACTTTTTTTTCTTTTCTCTGTATCCTGCCCATGACAGGGTAAACAGAGGTGAATTGGGAACCTAATTTTGAGATACTCTATTCTGTTTCCCACTTTTAAATATTAAATATTCCATTTCCTCGAGAGGGGATCGAACCCACAATCTATAATTTATATCTTTATAACTATATATATTTACTTATATATAATTTACAATGTGAAGCTGACTGATACAAAACATACGCTTATAAAATATTCAAAATAATATACAAATAGAATAAAATAGAAACAAGTGAAACACATCAAGACGCAGACGCTAGGGATGTTACTAACATTTAATATGTAAA
>DWMZ01004964.1:0-11306 GCA_018249855.1 Eueides tales michaeli | reverse complement strand
GCTCTTAAACTGCTAATCTAATTTTCATAAAAATTAAATAAAAACCATTGGGAAGAAATAACTAATAAGATAAAATTATTAAAAAGAATAAAGCTATTAAAAGATCGCACTCAAATCGGTTAAGTCATTGAGGAGCTATGGTCCCATGGACAGACATACAGGCAGACGGACATATCAGTTAAACTTACAACAACCTGTTTTTGCGTCGGAGGCAAAAACGGGGTGTTGTAAGTTTATGGCCGATATAAAAACAGATTAAAAAGAATAATATAAAATGAAAAATATAATGCAGATAAAAATTAAAACCCATACAACATATTGTAAAAGTTAGATTTTTTCACAAAAAGTTTACTTTGAATATAAATAATTTGATATTTATAAAAAGTAATAACAAAAGCAATTATCCAAATTGTTTGGTTATTACTTTAATGATTATAGACGATTTTTTTTAACAAACGTTTATTTTATTGGAATTCGAGAAAGATCTAATTTTTCGCCTACGTTTTACAGAAAATATATTCTTGTATTTTTTTTTCCTAATGCTTCTTCGAGACTTAACAAATTCTGTGTGTAATCGGGAACAAGTTTCAAAGTTATGTGAACTATCAATTTTTCGTCTCACAGTATCAGATAAAGATGATAATCTATAGGGATATATTTGATCTGTTAAATTAGCATAAGCTGTAACGTATGGACTATTGGAAATAAACCCTGTACTGCCTTTTCTGTACGCTTGTTTACCGTGCGATGGACAATGCTCATCTATTTCAAAAGAGGAAGTAAACGTTGACATAGATAATTCTTCTCCGGAAACTGGATTCGTATATTTATCCTCATAACTTAGTTTATGGAAATTTGTACAAAATTTGTTAGTTTCCTTATTAAAATCATAAAAAGCCTTTGAACTTTTGGAATAAAGCAATGAGTCTGTTACAGATATGTTATTATTTTTGAATTGACATCCAACATCTCTTATATACACCACTGTTTCAATATAACCACTTTCTTTTAAGCTATCTAATGTATAGCATTTGCAATCCAAGCAATCATATTGGCATGACTTATTAGACTTACAACATTTTATAGGCATATGAAAGGGTGAAGAAGTCGGAGATGTATAAGACACCTCAGATTGTAAATTTAATTTTTGGGAGTATTTACTAAAACAATGGCATTTATTTTGTAAAGAATGAAATTGATACACATTATGATTATTTAATGAGTCATGTTGAAGTTCACTTGTATATTTATATTTTGGGCTTATATTTCGTCCTTTTTTGTTTTTATCTTCAGTTTGCTTATCTAATACATCATCATAATAGACATTTTTAAATATAGGCACACATAGAGGAAGATTGACGCAACGAGGATGATGCAAGCAAGGAGGGATAAATTCGCAATTATTTTTTAGCACATTTACTCTTTGGCAAGACGGTACAACTGTGCAAGGAGGATGATGGCGACAAGCTTTTGTAATTCTTATCATTTTTGGATTATGTTTTAAAGCCGACATATTTTCAACGTATGTCGTTTTCATGTACTCATTTTCATTGGGCAATATCTGACAAACTGGAATTAGTTCACATGGTGGATTGTGATGGCACACATCATAATTTTCAACGGTATTTATATTGTTAGTTTCAGTTTCAAGGCAACTGTTTCGACAAAGTGGTGAATTCTTCGATATTATACTACATTCGTCTTCTGTTGTACTTAATATTTCTAATTTATCCTTACAACGAGGACATATTAATTTTTGCGATTTCTTTTGATGTCTGTTTTTAATGTTAGTACTATTTTTAGTGCATGTGTTTGTGACAATACTTGACTTGCATTGTGTATTTTTTATTTCATCTGATTTTTTCTGAAATTCTTCGGCATTTCTAACACTTTCACAATTTTTTTTATCTTTAAAATTTTCAATTTTTGTACTATTATTATGCTTACTGGTCTGTTGTAAAAAATTTGTAGTACTAGTAATTTGATCGGTGACTGTTAGGACTTTACTACTTTTCGCCAAATTAGTCAAGGATTTTTTATCAGTACAAGGACATGCGTATGAAAATAATTGGCAAGGACAAGGGTTTTCTACTTGTTTACTGTGATCGTCTTTTTTACATTTCTTTTCTTTCATTAAGGGATAGGCGTACTCAGTATTATATTTTGCAAATGACCAAAATTTTTGTAAATATTTATCGTCTTGCTTAACATAAACATTGTCATTTATATTAACGTCGTCATTTATATATAGATCAGAAGATAGCCTTGCTTTATCTAGAAGTCTTTTTATTGTTTTATTCTGTTTCATTTTTAAGTTATCCTTCACTTTTAGTTTTGGTTGTATTTGTGCTGCGCAATCTTGAATGACAGTATCAGTTTTAACTCGAAATCCATTTTTATTAGGTTTCTCGGGAAAATAATTAGAAATTTTATTGGTTGAGTTTTTTCTGGTAAAATAATGACATGAATGTCTTTTTATAATGTTATCCAAATCATAAAAAATAGTGCTCGTAGACTTTACTACCGACTTATTGCTACCGTTTCTATTTAAAGCATGATAATTTTCACTCGTTATGTATAAAGTTTGATTAAGATGTGTCGGCTGGTTACTACAAGATGTTTTAACAGCATTATAGTTTCTTGATCGCACATACAGCTGACTTGGGTTTAATAAGTCAAGAAAATTCGTGAACGATTGTGATTTAAATTTATTCGATTTAATTTTGGTTTTATCCATAACAAATGGTAATCGATTTTAAATAATGTAATTAATGTGGCTTATTACATTCTCAATAAATAGCGTCACTTGAAAATTTACTTTAGTTCATTTTTGTTATTTTTATATTAATTTAGTTAAACATATACAACGTTTTTATATATATTTTATTACGACAATGGCATATTGTTACATGTCAAAATATATAAATGATAGCTGTTGTATAAGAAAGTGTATGTTTCAGTATTGTCTATAAATCGTTAAGGCAAAAAGGATGTATATAGGTATATTTTTTAGTAGGAAACGAAAGAATAAGTGTGTATTTTGTGATGAATTTAATTGTCACTATTCCTTACTACATTAGATTACCTAGACTCCAGAATATTATTTAAACTCATACAGAAGTTCCAGAGTCTACAAACCAAAAAAAAAAATATTTTGGCAAATTTTAATTTTTTTTCAGATGCAAATTCTAGATACTCGTAATATTTTAAAATGAATTGTTACTCATTAATAATCGTGTAAATTGTATCTAATTCCTTTTTCCAAATAATTTTATAACTTTTTAGAACAAAGCATCCTTTGTTTCAGGATTCCATATGGCACCAAAATTATCAAAGATGTTTCCAGAGTCATGCTTACTTATATTCGTAGGAGTTTTAATAGGTGCTCTTTTGCTAAGCACACACAGTGTTCACGTGCAGCCTTTAACTCCAGATACTTTTTTTCTATATATGTTGCCGCCCATCATATTGGATGCCGGATACTTTATGCCTAACAGACTATTTTTCGATCATCTTGGAACAATTTTACTATTTGCTGTGGTTGGCACTGTATTCAATACCTTAACAATAGGTAGGTTTAGATATATAATACTACTTAATCATAATACAATATGTATTATGATTATGTTATGTTAATTAGATGTTTAAAATCATTTATGTGATAATCAGGTGCATCATTATGGGCTTGCGGTCAAACTGGCATGTTCGGCTGTCCTACACCGTTACTTGACATGTTGTTGTTTGGTGCTCTCATCTCAGCTGTAGATCCGGTGGCAGTACTTGCGGTCTTCGAAGAGATTCACGTGGATGAAGTTTTATACATAGTAGTATTTGGAGAATCATTATTGAATGATGCTGTCACCGTTGTTCTGTATCATATGTTCGAGGCTTACACGTGAGTAAGCAAATTAAATTTAAAAATATAAATTTTGAAACAGAATATCTTAATTTATTGTAAGTATTACATTGATATTATAGCATCGACAAAAATAAAAAATATAATTAAAAATTTATGGGTAGCTTGCTCATAATATAAACCTCCTATAAAACGAAGCCTATTAAGTTATCATAAAAGTTAAATTTACAAATTTAAGGTAATTTTAATTCGAAATTGTAAATGAGCAAAGAGATGGGGGAGTTAAACTCATAGGAATTTCAACCCGCTTTCGCAATTCACTAACATTAGGCTACCACTGCTACGATCTTCGCGCAAGAAGAACAGACTAAGGAAATAATAAAGTATATAAGTACCTGCTGCTAGGGTAGGCATGCTAGGGTATACATAGGGTAAAAATAAAAAATATCAAAATATTTTACAAGTATAAAAAATTGTGATAATAATAACTTAAACAAATGTAAATCGTTGTGTCCTAAAAATTGCGCACCACATGTTGGTTCTATAGAGTGTCATCCAGCTTATGTTCCTTATTTTCAGGGAAATGGGCCCGTCTAGGCTTATGTATACGGATTTCTTGGCAGGCTTTGCGTCATTTTTAGTGGTAGCTGTCGGTGGGACATGTATTGGAGTTGTATGGGGCTTCGCGACCGGCCTCGTGACCCGATTTACCCACGAAGTGAGGGTTATTGAACCCATATTCATATTTGTTATGGCATACTTAGCATATTTGAATGCAGAGATGTTCCACATGAGTGGGATTTTAGCGTAAGTTACTTCATAATAAATAGCTCCAAGAAATATATTTTCTATATAAAGCTTACATTTCTTACATGGTAACTTAATATTATAATATATTAGATGTTTTTGTTCCAAAAAATTACTAAGTAACTTGATATTTCGTAAAATCATATTATTAATTGCAATATTAATAATATTGCATTTTATTTTAGTATAACATTTTGTGGAATAACAATGAAGAATTATGTAGAAGCAAATATATCGCACAAGTCGCATACGACAATAAAATATACAATGAAAATGCTGTCGTCTTCATCTGAGACTATCATATTTATGTTTCTCGGAGTCGCTACAGTCAACAACAATCACGACTGGAACACTTGGTTTGTCTTATTAACCATCGTCTTTTGCTCAGTCTTTCGCATAATAGGTAAATTATATTATATATTTTTCTACGTTTCTAATATACGTTGTATATATGCATTTTTTTAAATAATAATAAACCTTTCAGGTGTTTACATTTTTAGCGCTGTAGCTAATAAGTTTCGATTGCACAAATTAAATACGGTAGAAAAATTTGTTATGTCATACGGAGGTGAGTTTAATCATTCAATTTATAATTTATGTATCGTTTCTTTGTACACAGTTATTATTATATATCACTATGTATATAAATTTGCTACTAATTTCAGTAGTAGTTGAATATGAATTTTAAAAACATAAATAGTTCGTTTCGCAATCTTCTGATTTTATGCCTACAAAAATACCCGCAGGTATTTCTTGTCTTAATTTGTTCATGGAACGTAAAGTCGCTACATAAACAACCCATGACCCATTTATACCATATTGCACAACAGGTCTTCGAGGCGCAGTCGCATTTGCATTGGTGCTATTAATAGATCCTGAAGTGGTAAAACTTCAACCGATGTTTGTAACTACAACCATAGCTGTTATATACTTTACCGTGTTCATACAAGGGATCACCATTAAGCCTTTAGTCAAAATATTAAATGTTAAAACTGTTGAGAAGAGGAAGCCTACGATGAATGAAAGAATTCATGAACGGGTAATATTTCTGAAATAGTAATATCTGATATTGGAATAAAAGTACTTATTTGTTCATTGTAAATACTTTTTCAGTTCATGGACCACTTGATGGCAGGTATAGAAGATATTTTGGGTAAACATGGTAATCATCATATGAGGGACAAATTTAAACGATTTGACAATAGATTTATTAGGCCTTTCTTATTAAGAAACTATCAGGTAATTGTCCTAAACACTAAACATCGTGGAATTTTTTGTTGTTTTTTAGATTGTTTCTTCTCTTTTGTTAATAAATAAATATTTACACTGGTAAGATGCTTAATTATAAAATATGTATTCATGTTTAATTATAAATTATAAAATATGTATATCCAATTTAACTTAGTTAATTATGTAATTATGAATAATATTTTGCTAATAGGGTGCTGAGCCAAAGATTCTTGAAACTTATTCGAAGCTGGCAATGAGAGATGCTATTGAATACATGCAAAGGAACGCCTCAACGATCGGCAACATTTCCGGAGCTGAATCAATGTCAGCGATCTTTAAGAATTACACTACTGCTAACTTCAATGGAAGGTACATTTTATATAACCATAATTAGTTGTTTATGTCAACCTACAAAAACAAAATATCTACCAATCTATCGATTGGTAGTTAAAATTTAGTTAATGTATTTCACATATACTTAAGATAAATCTGTAACCGATAATTGTCTGTACTTGAGAGATATAAAATAAAAAATTATAGCGGACGTTTATTTATGTGATAGGTCTCAAAATAGTGACTTTTTTAATTTTTGGTCTGTCTGTGCGCTTGCCGGCTAACCAGATTTAAATGCAGTTGTTTTTATTATATTTTGGTAGCTTTTTCTCAACTTCTGTGTTTGTTTTATTTAAATCGATTATGAAATAAAAAAGTAACGTTAATTGTAAGTATCAAGTTCGACAAAATTGTTACATTTTTTTTATTCATTTAGTTGAAATTTAGTTTTCAACGTATAAGAACAAGAAGGTATTGCATATTAATAAATAAAATAGTTTAATTTAAGGGAGGATGCCGCGGGTCACTAGCTAATATGTGTATATAAATATTAAATATATATCTACTACCTATAATTTTTTTTTTAATTTTTACAGTCCTAGCTTTACTCAACTAGACTCTTCAACATGGAATATAGATATGCAGGAATTGGAATATAATCCGTCCAAAAAAGATTTGACTGATGCTAGGATTCATCACCTTCTTGCTGAAGAGCTATGCAAACCGTATAGACGTGTAAGGGTATAGAATCAAAATTTATTACTTTCTTTTTTACGCTCAATTTATACTAAGAACAAACAGCTTTTAATAAGTAACATTTTATTATGTACAAATATAATGGATTATGCGTGTTTTTCAGCATCGTCGTTTGAGTTACAGTAGACACGCTGTTAATGATCGTGATTTAGGAACCCAAGTTAACTATAAAACTCACATGAATATACGACGGTTAGTAGGCGACCGTAAACACCACCATAAGAGAAGTAAACGGGGAAAGCAGGTAAGTTATACGTGGGGAGGTCCAAAAGTTCGTGGAATGAAAGGGTTTTAAATTAAATGAAATAATACATCTATTTTTCTTCTATTTCTTTTTCAATATAATCACCGTTAATCTGAATATTTATTGGATCTATGAATTAATTTTTCTAAACCGTCATAGTAATATTTTTTTCTTTCGCCTCAAAATGGACCAAAATTGCCTCCTTCGCCTCATTGTCGGAAAATTTCCTCCTTCTTAAGTCTTTTTTTAAAATGGGAATCAAATGAAAACCTCTAAGGGCCAAATCTAAACTGTAAGGTGGGTGCACTAGTGATTCGAAGCCGTGCGTGTGCAGAGCAGCCATTGCAACTCTGCTCTTATGAACTGGTGCGTTCTTTTGCAAGAGCAACACCCCTTAGCCAACTTTCCTCGACGTTTTTATTTGATGCCTCCTTTAATTTATTTGGTACCGATGCGTAGTATTCTCCGGTTATGTTTCTTCCCTTTTCTTTGTAATCATTCAGTATTATCTTCTCACAATCCCTAAAAATAGTAGCCATCTACTTTCCAGCCGATTATGATACCTTGAATTTCTTTGGTGGTGGTGTGTCCTTTTTATGGACCTGTTTCATCTCCAGTAATCCACTCCAAAATCTGTGCCGGTTCATCTTTACACAACTCCAAAAATTGCTTTGAAGCATCGACGCGCTGCTGTTTCTGAAGCGGTGTGAGCATTCTTGGTACACATCTTGCACTGACTTTTGTTATACCCAGATGGCCATGTAGGATCCGCCAAATGGTGGTATCTAATGGTAACTGTTTTTGTTCAAACATGCATCCTCCGGTACAAGTTTTTCAACTTTTTCGTTGATGTCTGATGTGGTGGCCTCAACCGGCCGTCTAGAGCGGGGGTCGTTTTCAATCGACTCTCGGCCATTTGGAAAGATCATGCCACTTATAAATCATGGATTATAAATAAATATGTATAAATTATGGGAGTCGATAGGTTTTAGGCGGGTCACGTGCCCACTTCGTTGGGCGTTAATTATATTTTTATGATGCAATTATGTTGTCTAGTTTTTAGTAGGTATTAAGTTTTATTGTGTAGAATTAGCTGGTATTGGATGTGGTATTTACATTAATTGTTGAAGACTTCTCTGAATACAATGTTTTATGTTATTTTATTTTCTGCCAGCAAAATATATTGGTTTTGTGGAGTTCCAACTCGAGTAATCCAACAACTGCCCATGGGAAAAATACTCCTTTCTAAGATCAATACCTACCAATGAAAATGTCTGTCTCTAAGACTTATTTATTGTAATGGCAAATGACACCTTAACTGGAAACTGTAAACTTTTTAATTGGATGGGCAGGTCCGTTGGAATCATCGGTATACGTTGTATATAAGCAAATTGTTCCACTGCTGGTCCAGTGAATATGCTCGCTACAATAAGATTATCGGGCAAGTCTTTTGTCAGTAGTCTTGTGCCATTACACATGTTTGGAGGGCCTAAGTTTCGTAACAACATAATAGAAATCGCAACTTTTAGTATGAGGTCGTGAGGAGGCAGGCCAGAAGGGTTCAACGAATTTAAAAATTCTTGCGGATAGTGACGATGTCCTCAATGTTGCATACCGAGTCAATAGACTTATATTATTTGGCTTGACCAGAAACTTATTTATGTAAAATCAAATTATTTATTTCATTCACTGTATCATTCCAGGGCGTTACAATAGCTCTTGAAAAGAGCCATTGATAGTCTTTCAGTAGAAAATTTTCAATATCGGGATTTTGCAATTGCGTCTATCAGATGTTGCTAAGTGTGGATAACGCGGCCCGATCTATCGTCAAGTTAAATTTCAGGTGAACAGTCAGTGATAGAAGAGGAAGTTTTTCCTTCTCCTAGCTCAAGTATTTGTTTTGGAAAGTCGCTGTCGTAATTTTCACTCAAATGAGCTCTCATATTTATTCGTAAATTGAGAGCATCAATAGAAGTCCCCAAAGAGGTAATTTTAAGAATGCTCTGATAACGTCAGCGCGTGTCCTTTTTGTTATCACAGGCAGTGTTTGGCGGAAATCACCTGCAAACATAAAGATAACTCCACCCAAGACCGCATTTGAGCTTCTGAGATCTTGAAGTATTCGATTAATGGCCTCAATATGAGCTCTACGACTCATAGTACATTCGTCGCATATCATTAACGACGCATCTTGTAATAGTTAGGCAAGCGGCCCATTTTTACGTATGGCACATACTGCTGCTCTCCAGAAATTGTTAACAGTAACTTAAATGTTGAGTGTGCAGTTTTCCCGTCATTTAACAAAGTTGCAAAAGGCTAGCGCAATTTTCCCTGATAGTCTTATTGTCGCCAAATTCTCCTGGGAAATACAGGTAAAATAATATATTTTAGCAAAGCAATCAGAATATGAAGGATGAACACAGTAAACTCTTCCCAAAGCACTATCTCTTTTTATTCTGGGATGTCCCTCGACATTTTCACCGCGTTTTCTTCGAGAAAATTTGTTGTTCATGCATAAATAATATTGGGGAACTTCGTGACATAATAATGTTTTAGCGAAATCATCGTAGTTGCGCAGATCAAAAAATGTTGTGAGAGTTGTTTTAGGTGGATTTTCCGCTATCCGTTTCTGATGAGAAGTACACTCTTTGGCCGTTTTCCAAGAGTACAGCTAATTGTACAACAGTAGGGTGTCTGCCAAGTATACTTATATAGCGTCCATTCAAATAATTTTCGACCACATTATGATCATTTCCTTCGTTGCCTGGTCTGATCCTTTGCTTATCTATTTACAGATATACTTTATTGCTTGTACGGAATGGCAATATTCCACGTTAATATGAGCATTGAAACTTCGACACAGGATTGGAAAGTAGGGGACAATCCATGCGTTATCTATAGTAACGGTCCTTCCACGAATATTCAAGGTAGCTGTTTGACCGCCATTATTATCATCTCAGTGACGATAGACAGGATATCCATCGCTACCAATCTGGGTGTCAGCGACGAAACGTCGAGGATATCACGTGAATTATTAATTTTAAGTTATCCAATAAAGAGTTGCTTTCTAAATTGTATTTAAAACTGCGAATGTAACATTCTGGCTATTTGTTAATCAAGTTTATTTTTAACGTGGGGGCAATATTGGATTGTAAAGAAAGTTGGTCCGCTTCAGAAATGAAAAATATTTCTAAAAATTGCGGGTTTTGACCTGATTGTCGAAGAATCTCCCAATCAAATGATAAACCTGCCCATCTATTTTAAAAGTTGGCATAAAGTTTCTTTCGTGAATTTCTTTGGTACCGAAAGACGTCATATGAAATAATATACTAAGCCTGCGTACATTATTCAAAAACTGCGCAGACAATCTGTGGTAAGAGGATTTTCATTGGTCGAGGTGGCTCTTCAATATCAGGGAGAATCACTTTACCTGCAGTACAGCTCGTGCCATCTGGTTCATCGCTCCATTCTTTTGCAAAGCATTTAGGGCAGGTTCTACTCATTGTTTCAATTGTTACTGTGCTTTGATGAGCGTAGTCGATGTTTGGACCATAACTGAAAGCAGATCTATTACAATGAGGAACAGTTCTTTGATTGCGTATTCTAGACAACCGTTGTCTCTGTGCCGCAGCAGCAAGCCTCTGAGGGCGTTCGACGCTTGACTCCCTGGAGCGTACTTCCAATGCATACTGCCTAAGGTCAGACAATTGTTGAGATCGTTCAGTGTTAGTTGCCCTATTGCGGGCTTGCGATTTTCTAATATTCTGATTGGCAAGCCGCTGCGAGCATTCGGCGCTAGATTCTCTCTAACACGCGCTTGGGATCAGTATTGTCTTTGATTGAAAAGACGCTGCATATTTTCAATAGAAGACTCTCCCGTTCCCCCTCGTTTGTGATGTTTGTGTAGAAAGTTGTGATTTTCGTTTGGGCATGCTATTTTTAATTTTTTTTTATAGCTTCACGCTGTATCCCGCACAAGGCAGGGTAGGCAGAGGGAACCCGGGAACCTAGTGTCAAGACACTCCGTTCCACTTCCGTTCCCCACTTTCCGCCGATTTTTGAGGCATTGCGTGTTGAGTG